>SZYD01002053.1:0-33586 GCA_009363875.1 Mikania micrantha | reverse complement strand
TCATCTTACCTAAACAAGAGAAAGTACGTTGACATTCTGAGCTCAACTAGGGATGATGGCCATAGAGATTGGTTAATTGGAAGATCATCCTTAATTGTTCCGATTAATACATCTTCAGTGATTGTATGCCTAAAATCATATAACAGATATTTACATCAACTCAAATGAACCAACGGAATCCAAAATAAACGAGAAACACACATCCATTATCGTTGTTTGTTAACACTATCACCGGTTTTCATTGTTGTATATGAAGACTTGGTCCAAGTTGACCGAATCTGTGGTGGTGGAAGTTGGGAAAATGCAATAGTCTGCAGATGGTGCTACAAAGGATCATGGTTTATTGTAGCACATCAGGATCAATATAAGTTAACAACCTCCTTTATCATGATAACCCGTATAAGTCTAACAAGATAAATCCAAATTTGTGTATTGTTTTTTCGGTTATCATTATTGCACATACAGAACACTTCGTTATTATATGTGTTTGCGTAAATTCACATGCGTTTAAAATTTAAAACAAGTTTATGTTAGAGTTACAGTTTAACAACACAATTAATGTAAACAAAAACTTACACTAGTGTAAGATCTTAAACGATTTGGAAATTTGTATAAACACGTAAAATAAGAGTGTTCTACATATATTATAATGATAATCGAAAAAATAAAATAAGAATTTGGATTGATTTTGACAGTTATACGAATTACTGCAATAAAGGTTGGTTAACAAATGAGCTTTGCCTTATATATATAAGGTTTTATAATATGAAAATCCGATCTTAAAGAGAAAACTCATAAATCATATATGACCCGTCTATTTAGATTTTTTTAAAAATAAATACATGATATATGTACATTAAACCACATCAAAATTGATTTATTTATTCAAACCTTTTTAACTTTTTAAGTATTTTTCTTCCATGATTTTGTAAGCTCTCTGTTTCAGTGAGAGTAAAGCAGAAAACCGTTCCAAAATTCACTTGTGTTCTTAATTATTTTTCGTAATCTTCATTCTAAATCTAACAATCATCACTCCTCTCGTAATTTTTTATTTTTTATTTTTTTGAATGACTCATTTCAGCCTGATCCAAATTTAATCAAAAATAGTTTCAACCCGAAATTAAGTGAACTTTCTAAAGTGACGTATTTTAACCCAGACTCATTTTTCACTAAAGGTTGTACTGACTCTAACTCGTTTTGACCTGACACCCGCTCCGCCCTACACATCTTGACAGGCTTACGTTATATACGCCTAATATATACACTAGCATGGGTGACAATAATTACGACTAATATATACACTAGCATATACATTTTACATACTACATGTTAAACAAAGCCTTCCATCCAAACATACATGATAGACAACAAGGCTATGTTGGTGATTTCACAAGTAAACAAACAAAACCCAACCCTATAATTCCCTGTGGCTGTGCTTCATCCTCTCACTCAAATGGTCCATTTTATCCTTCACCCTATTAGGCAACTCAGCAGAGCTCACCACCTCACACCCTTCGGACCGCCTCCTTTGAATTTCATCATGATACATTGGATGAAACCGTGTTTGAAAAGCTCTATAAAGAAAATAAGGTAAAAGGGTCGACACAACCACCAAGAAAGTGGTCATCCAATAAAACGGGCTCGGGGCACACGCTTCTACAAAAACCCGATAAGCTGTTGTTGACCATTTGGGTTTGATGTACCCGTAAATGACTAAAAATACATACCAAAAGAAGATACTACCCCAGATGAAGAAGTGTTGAATCCAGGTGAAGTAGTTGATGGATAACGCCATCTGGCAGTTAACAGCCCACACTACACAGGTGTACATTAGGACACCTAGGATCTCGTAATCGATGACATGGCCGTCTTCGCGGAAAGCTTGGTGGATTGTGGAGTTCTTGCAGATGAAGAAGATAATCATTGAACTTAGAACGCCGTTGAACATCCATCCTAGGATTCTTGGCCAGTTGAAGAGGATGTTTTGCACTCCCTCTTGATATAGCAACGGGTACTGACAAGTTTCAAAATTATGGGTCAGGTATGCTGCTCTTTTACGTGGCTTTGTTGTTAATAGAACTTAATGAGTAATTACTGATAGTTTTAAAAGTATGTGATATTATATAATCTCAAAAGAATGATAAGTTGTACTAGTTTTATATGTTGCAATAGTCAGATGAGTTTTTGGTATAAAATATAAATGTACTTTCACTTTTGCCCCATTTCAGTTACCGTGTACCCTTTTTTCAATGTAGGAGTCACTAAAAGATGTCTTTTGTCTTATTTGGGTCATTACAGAGTATTTTAATAATCACTTGTATGGGACAAAAACTTTTACTACGCTTTTACTTAAAGATACAGAGTATAAAAATTTTGCAAAATGACCAAAACGGGATAGAAAACCACTTTTAATGGCTCAAATGTAGAAAAAGAAAATGCAATAACTAAAACATGAAAACTGTGAAAGTACATTGGTGTCCTTTATAAAATTTTTAGAAGTTAGATACATGCTATGTCAAATAAGGGGGAGGAGACAACTATTGTGAGATGGGAGTAAAAGCCTCCTGAAGTAGATCAATCAAATGGGCAATTAGGTACTTAAACGCTACACTTAAATAATTAGCTCTGTATGCATAGTTTGAAATTGATTATCCAAAATTTATTAGCTGACCCTAAACAATGAGATATAATCAAAAACATGTTATGTTTATCAAAATCTTAAAGACTGATTACCTCATTAGACAATCAATTTTGAAATGCTAATCCAAACATCCCATTATAAATCCTAAACTATGAGTCTTTGAGATGTACTAATATGCATGAATCATTGATATTCTTTTAGTTAGTCTGTTAAAAATTCCAAATTAGAACTTTATAGCAATGTAAAAAAGATACTTTGAGGATGCACTGTTAAAAATATTACCTTTAGACAGAGTCGTGCAGAGACATCTTGATCAAAAACACCAAGAGCAATGACAGGAAGAGATGTGAAGAAAACATTGTAAAACGACATGTACCAATCATTGTAAGCAGGTTGGCCGGAGAAAGAAGCATGAGCCTCAAACCAAAAAAGTGTGAATCCAAAAGTAATGTTTTTGTAGAAGAAATAACATATCTGCATTCAAAAAAAAAAATTTAACAAGTTCTATTTGTGTACATGCTGAATTTTTTAAATAAAGAAAGAGAATAAGATGAACTATCCTTTACCATCATAGCTATTCGCCTATAACACCAATGTCCATGTACCAACAATAATCTTTCAAGAAAACGAAATTGAGCTATTGCAAAATCACTTGCCATCACAGCCTGGAATTCAAAAAAGTAAACAACCATCAATCAACTTAAAACACTTAATACCCATAATTAATTATTAAAAAACTAATTCAAACAGAAAATAAAAAAAGAAACCTGCATTCCTTCTGCACCACTTATTCCAACTCCAATATCAGCTTCTTGAAGCATCCCAACATCATTTGCCCCATCACCAATTGCTAATGTTGTCTTTCTTGTTCCTTCTTTTACCATCTTAGTAACCTACAAGGGTTAAAAAGCTAGAAAAGTTTACAACATAAAGTTCAGTAAATAAAAAAATATCGATGAAAATACTTACAAGAGCTTTTTGTTTAGGTGAAGAACGACAGCAAATGACAGATGAGCAATCAATTGCTACTTCTAAAAATAATCTTTCAAGATTTTTATCAAGAGCAAAAGTTAAAGATCTTCCATCAATTATCAAAGCAAACAAAACAGAGCTACTTTTAGCTAAGTCAAGCTGTGATCTTCCTTCTTTCAATTGCTTCTCTATGCTTTCTCTAGATGCCTACAAAGAATTAAAATTTCTAAAGTACTTATCAACTGAAAATGAAAATTCATAAATTAAAATTATAATGACAATCATAAACTTTACCTTGGCAATGGTTTCCCTGTCTCTTAGCTTTTCTAAGGCGATTATATCAGGAGAATCTAATGTGATCACAATTTGTTTCATTCCTTGGGCTAGTAAACGACAAGCATAACTGTACATGTCAAAAAGAAAAATCTGAGGATTTTTTGTGAATTTTGTATAAAAACATAACTTTTATTAAAGCAAACGAATTTTGTAATCATACCCTATATTTATTGCAGTCTCCATCTTATCACCAGTTAACACCCATATTTTAATCCCAGCATTTGCAAGTTTCTCTATGCACTCAGGAACCTTAAACAATATAACATTGTTGGGTGAGACTAGGTTTTAATCAAAGCTTTTGTAAGTTTCTAGTAGAATGCCAAATGGGTAAGAGGTCAAAACAGGAATTTTTGGTAAGTGTTGGGCTGGGGTTGCCTCAAAATATTATGAGCAAAAAACTAAAATTCTTCAATATATAAATAGATGTCAAAACAGGCACTTTTACGGCTTGGGCCTGGTTAGGTTGACCCAAGACACTTTTTGCTGTAAAAATTACACTTTCAGAAGTAATTAGAGTGTCAAATATTATTTCAAAAAACAAATTATTATTTCATCAAACTGGTGTGGAAGGTTTTATGCAATAAAGACACTATGGCCAACACCAAGGCCGGCCTTGGGGAGGGCGAGGTGGGCGACCGCCCTGGGCCCGGTGTTTTTAGGGGCCCGAAATTTTAAAAAATATATATATTATAAAAAAAGTTATAAAACCTATGGCCCAACAAGTTTTGATATAATGAAAATAGTTTAATTGATAATGGATTACCCCTAAAAAAAGCCTCATATATTCAAAAATATATTTGTTTTTTATTAATTTTCCCCAAATTTGGTCTTTACTTTCCACTCTTCCAATTCACATACGTGCTCTAGCAGCCGGGCTAGAGTCCAAGTCCACCCCTCCAGCCCTCAAGTCCCACCTTCCAAATTCGACAAAGCGGATCCCCTTCAGCCTCCACAGCTTCAATTGCACAGCCACGAGCCACCAAGCACAACCTCGATTGCAGTCTCCAACGAGCCACACATTGAAGTATGGAGAACAATCAGATATTGATGCGAATAAATTTTATTTGGAGTTGAAGTTGTTTGAGACATTTTTGTGTAATAAACTTATCACCCTTTTGGATGCTATAAACAAGCTGAACCAGCTTTGTTTTTTCTAATGCATTAATTGCATATAGATTTTTGTTGACTATTCCGATAATTGTGGCATCGGCAAAAATAAGTTTTTCTAAGTTGAAGTTGACAATCGTCAATGTCACAAGACCGACTTAACGGATTGGCAATGATTTCTATTGAGAATGACATCTTAGACAATGTGGATACCAAATAGAAGAACGAGACTTTTGCTTCAAAAAATGCTCGGAGAACCTCACAGTTTGCTTAAGTATTTGAAATATATTATTACGCTACAATACTTTGGTTTTGTTAATTTTTTTAATAAATATATTCATATTATTAACTTTTTATATATAAATTACTTGAGTTACTTTTTTCTAAAAGGGCCCATTTTTTTTCCTCGCCCCAGGCCCCGGAATTTTTTTTAATTCTCGGGGCCAGCCCTGGCCAACACCCATTTGAGTATTTGACATGCATCCTTTTAAGATATATATATTTTTTAAGTTACTGTTTTTACTAGTAGAGATAAAACAACCTGACTTGAACTCTACATATGTAAATGGGTGGAGATTGCCACCTCCGGTTTCTATTATTTAGTTTCTAGAATAATAAGAAAGCATGAAAGCAAAAAATGACACTCATGCTCACCCCTTTTTGAAGTTTGTCCTCAACTGCCGTAGCACCAAGTAGAATCAAGTCCCGTTCAATCTTCTCAGCAGCAGCATCTACCAAATTATCTCGATCATGCGAGACTGAAGTTTTGGCTGTTAAGAATTCTTCTTCCCATCTTTTATATTCTTCTTCATCAAGAGGGCGATATGCAATTACTAAAGTTCGTAAACCTGCCTCCGCATATTTGTTGATATGATTCTTTGTTTGATCTTCAAAAGGTTGACTTTCTTTAGAGAGTTTTTCAAACATGACACTGAATGCATGCATAAAAAAATTTAAATTTAACAGTTTTTAATAAAGGGTGATTATAGTTTAAATATTGATGTGTCACCTGTCAGCACCCTTGCAAAGTAACAAGAGTTGATTTTCTGCATTTCTAACAATCACTGACATCCTCTTACGAGCACTACTGAATTCTATCATATTAAGAAGCTCATATGATCTGCAAATAGCAAAATACTAAAACAATGATACCAAACTTCTTGAATCATTTTGTTAAAAAAACACTTGGATAACTATTGAAATAATATGACCTTGGTAATCTTTATGACACACTAATTATTTTAAGAAAAAAATTTGAACATATAGTGTTTAGGGTCAACCTAACAAAAGCAACACGTTTCAATCCACGCCAAAAAGGTTACCCTTTTTACAAGTTACCAAATTCACCAGCCTGTCCATTTTGTCACCTCTAGAGCAGTGTAATGTCAGAAAAAAGAATACCAACAACCAACAATTACCCAGTATATTCCCACTTTTAAGTAGGGTCTGGGAGGAAGGATAAACACAAACCTTACCCCTATCCCAATTGGGAGAGAGGCTGCTCCGAAAGAGTCCCCGGCTCAAAGTTATCGTTTGAAATTGGTCATCCCAATGATTTTAACGTTATTTTCACAAAATAATTGAAATAACGTTAAAATTAGTACACTTTTACTTTTGTCCCTTAAGAGCCCACACATATATACATTACATGTGTGCACCACAAATGGGGCGCTGTCAAAAAAAGAATATTATTACTAATTTTCTTGATTAATTTTAGCATATCCTATACTTACAGATAAACATTTACAGTTTCTTAGGTGCATATATGTTGCAAGTCAGGCAACAACCTTTTGCCTAGCAGAAATCATGTTCCACACAAAGAGCAATCAAAGAGATGTATCAAATAAGCATATATGAAAAAATATTTCATCTCACCTATCGACCTTTTTTCCATTCTCATATTCATGCAAAGAGATGCTTGTTTGTGTCCTTTGAAAGAACTCAAAACCAACTTCTCTAGCAGCTATAACAAAAGCAGCTTCATCAGGTGACTCAGCTTCATATGAAAGCTCATCTGTGTCTTTATTAACATCAGGTATAGCTGTATGGCAAATGGCTAATACTCTAAAAAACTTCTGTATGATATCTGCATTAGGTTCATTGACCCACTGAGTATCCATAATACGCTCGTCACTAAAATTAAAACCTTTTATTGATTTTCCTGATTTCACAGCATGACCATCTGATATGCTTGAGGTATTACCAGCATCAAGTGGGTCAATATTTTTCCTTTTCTCCAGAGCTAGTTCCACTTCTGTCATACCTCGACCATAAGAAACACCTGCTATTGAGCATTTAACAAACTCCATTGAGTTGCAGGTTAAAGTACCCGTTTTATCAGACAACACTGTATCGACCTGACCCAATTCTTCATTCAAATTTGATGTCCGTGCACGAGCTGGTCTGTTTGTTTCTTCATGGTACATGTCTTGATCTCGATTTATGAATATACTCTGCAACACCTTTACCATTTCAATGGAAACATACAATGATATTGGAATTAAATAGCCATATAACATAAGGCCTGTCAAGAAATGTAGAAATGCAGCTAATACAGGTCTTTTCGGGTCATATAGTACAGTTGTACGACTTGGTTCAAGATACCACCTTTTATAACTTCCCTGTTTCAAATCTCTATTCGTTCTTAACCCAAAGAAGATTGACCCGATGAAAGATATGGAGATCAAAGTGCTGAATAGAATATAGATTATTTTGTCCATTCTTCTTTCTATTTTACTTCTTTTAGAAGGTGGATCTGTAGCATTCTGCATGACTTTAGTATCATGTCCTGTAAAAATAACCACCCCGTAAATGTATTCAGTGTTTCTAAGCTTTGAATCTCTTAACAGAAACTGTTGAAGAGAAAGTGGATATGTAACATTATTGTAGATTAGGCTCCCAACAAATGAGTATAGATCCTCATTTGGATCTTCACATTTGACCACAGCCTTGAATTGGTGAAATGAGTTGTCATCATCAAAGGAAGCTGTGAAATCAAATGCATGTTTTAATTTCAGATTAGTTTCCCCATCAAGATTCATAGTTTCAACATAACAAATCCCATCTGGGTAGCTTGATGAAAGGAGAAGAAGATCTGCCGGAAAGTATTCATCTTTGTAAACCTTAACAAGATCACCAACACACAAATCTTTCCATTTGGTTTCAGAAAATGAGTGGTCTCTGTGTACGTGGATCTTCCGATTGTTGGCCTTTATGTCCTGTAGTCGATAAAAATTCAGAACATGTGAAATTGAGGAAGTAATTTAAACATTGCCAGAAACTGACCATGGAAAATATACACAACTTCTCATGTAAATACGCTACAGAATCATAATTTCAATTGGTGAAATAATAGTCATGTTTAGCCTTATAAACATGAATTTCCAAGTAAGACACATGATCTTATAAACATGAATTCCATGTTATAACTTCTCTTGTTGGAGAGAAATATGCAGTATCATGTTTGTTAATCCAAATAAGACACCTGATCTTATAAACATGAATTTCCATGTTACGCCACATGTTTTAACAATTGGATAGTTGTAATCATATTGAACCACATGGTTGAAGCCAGGAACCAGATTATTATACCATAAATCAAACAGCACTTAGCTTTGATCATTGGCTAAGCCAGAAAAAAGTATAAAAGAGAACTTTCATAATTATTTTATTTTATTCTTATCAATTTGAAGTGGGGATGAAAACTGTTTACTTATTTAGTCAATGATATTATACTTAAGGTTCAATACGTCTACTAACTACAAAGATGGAAATGGGAGCGCCAGCCACATATGCTAGCCTCTCCGTTTTGGATTCTGATTCTGATGCTACCACTTATGACTTATGTATACACAATCCACACAGAATATATTGATTGCAATCATAGGTATTCAATTAAGACACTAAAAGCAAAGAAATTGAGTATTTTGACATCAAATATTTCTATGGTTATCTATTACAACTAATGAAACCATTCTCCCCTGAATACCTGATGATTCCATTTTGGGCGTACCAAGAAAGGTACGCGTAACGCAGATAAGAACAAAATGACGAACCTAACAGACAAATACCAAAAATATAACTGTTTACCTGCTTCCTTCGTCTCCAATCCTCCACGCCTTCCTTTGTTATTGTAGCCCCGATCACCAGCAGCAGAGGAAAAAGAATGCTGGAAGCTCGAAATGGTGCCAATGGGCTGAAAGAAACACAAGCTACAACAAGAAAGTAGATATTTGCAACCCTCCTAAACTGCTCAAACAAAGACTTCGGAATGAAATTGACCGCCGTATACTTGGTCGTCGAGACATAATTCCCCCGGTATCTGAGCTGAATTGCCTCCGGATTATCGGGATCATTACAATACACAACTCTGGAATAACCTTTCTGTCCGATTTGACCGTGTTCATCTCTCGTTGAAGGCCGAAAACACGAAAGTGAATAAATTTTACTAAACTGCACCCTCTCATGCCTACCAAACGCCATCTCCCCCAATGTATACCCCCAAAAAGCCCTAATCTGCTAAAAATATTACCTCTTTTTCCGATTTCCAATAACACGCAGCGATTACATTTTACACACTCTCCGACCACAAAACCAAACAGTAAAAGTCAACGTACAGTATAAATCAGACATACATTCATAAAAACTGTACATATTACAAAGCTTTTGAAGTACAACTAACATTAAGTTAACAAATTAACATTCAGTGATCCAGATACAGATCTCCGGAGCCTGATCTGAAACTTTTCAATCCACAATTAGAAACCGCATCGAAGCTTTCGATTTCAGCTTTAATTTATGAAGTTGGTACGAGTCCTCGTTATACGAGCCTTGTACACAGAATTTGAACGTTTTGAAGAAAAAATTGACGTGCTGGCGAAGGTTGGAAACCCTAGAAGGAGCAAAATAGAAGAAACAGACAATGAAATTCCTTACTTTGGTGATAAGTTGCAGAGATCTCTTACTTCAGCCATTATTTGACTGGTTAATGGTGTAGATATGGATATATGCACATGACATGACTATTTGCATTATATTTGTAGCGGAGTAGTTAACTTGCTGACCTATTGCCGTTCTTGCAAGCAAGCAAACAAACACAAAATGATATGCAAAATTTATTTTCAATTTTTCTTAATTTATTTATTTATTTATTTATTTATTTATTTATTTATATTATCTTTATATTATAAAATAAAATAAAACAAATCTGTTAATTTTCATTGTCATATTCATTCATCATTAATTTTTTGTCTAGTGTTATTCTCATATTCATTTGTTATTAAATTTTAATAATTGTTACTCTTATATTAATCTCATATTTAATTATATTTTAAATTTAATATTAATAATTTCAAATAATTAAATTATATACTTTTATCAAGATAATTTATTATAACTTAATAATCATAATTAGATTTCAATTATATTTTATTTTAAAATATAATTTTATAATTTTAATTATTTTCTTAGTTCGCTAAACATGTTCAATTTATGCAATTCATATTAAACATTTTCAATATATGCAATTCATATTAAACATTTTTACGTGTTCGTTGGTCGTTTAAAATAACTTTAAGAATTACGAAAAAAATATATTACCTATCAAATACAAATTCTGTAGTTATTAAACGTTCTAATTGTTGTTTTACTACTTAAATTATTTATTAATACATAGCTTAATTCTCTTATATCAAATTATTATTTTATAATTTCTAAATTATCAGTACTAACTATTTAATATTTTATTTTTATTTCATGTAATAACTTAGTTAATCATAAAAATGTCGATCTTCTAAAATAAAAATAAAAATGCATAAATCAAGTGGAAAGCTTGTGTAGCGAAACCGCCTTTGCAACAAATTAAATGTTTTGATGTCTTTTGTCAAATTGTCGTTATTGATATTTTTGACTAAGGGAAATATTTTAAGGAATTAAAATCTAATTTCAACTAAAATATAATGTTAAAGTTTGCTTCAATAATGTATTTTAGAATTATGTCTTTAGACACTTACTTCAACACGAATAAAGTAATAATACTTATCTCAAAAAATCAGTATCACAATCTAAGTTACAAAATGTTTAAAAAAAAAAACTCAATACTGTGAATAAAAGTGTATGATACTTGTTGGAAAATATGTTTATAATCGGTAATGTAAGTTTTATTGCAGATGATACAATTTGTTAATTAAGATCCGATATAAACTACGCATATTTTTAAATAGAGAGATGTTTATTACAAAACCAAATTAAAGAATAAAATTACAAGAATTATATTAACATATTTGTATGTGGTTTTAAATATTATGCATAATTTACTTTTTATCCATCTACTTAATTTCTCTTTTGCATAATGTCTATTCGTATATAATTTGTTTTGTATATATTAAACAGGTCCTTATAATGCAACTTCTTAATCATAATTAAAAATGAAATGATTGATTAATGCATTGTTAAAGAGAAATAGACATCATATATTGGCAAACATTATTTGACATAACCTCATCTTGTTAATATTTTTTTAGTAATAATAAGGAACATAAAGCAAACTATATATATATATAAAATAAAAAATTGATTTTGAGAAAAGAAAAAAGAAATGGCCGTACAGATTCGCTTATGCAATTGAGAAAAAAAGAAAAAAGAAAAGGCATGTGAACACCAGAAAGAGATCGTCGGCATCCTGTTTCTCGCATTCATCGCCAACATGGCATCTTTGCCATACACGTGTCACATCTCTCCATAAAATATGAAAATCTCCCTTTCGCTACAGAGAGATCTATTTATACGTACTTCTTTAGTCTATGTAGGTGTCGCCCTCTATATAGCAATTTTTTTGGAAACTATCGTTACCTTAAAAATATATACATAATAATAGGGGAAGGTTCTCTTAAAAAGTCTATTTTGCCTAAGAAGGCTAAGAAGGATTTTAAAAACGCGAAAACCGACTCAAAGAAACATCGATTGAACTCATTTTTGCGTCATTGGAACCGGCTTGTCGAACCCTAAAACCCAAACCCTAAATCATAAACAATAAACCCTAATACTAAAACCAAAACTTTAAAAACAAATCTTTAACATAAAGATATAACTTAAAAGCTAAAAACCAAGCCCTAAAACCTAAAATCTAAATCTAGATGTTAAAACGAAAACTTAAAATCTAATATTGTAGGGTTCGATGAGACGGTTCCAATGCCATCGAAATGAGTTCAATCGGAGTTCGTTTGGGTCGGTTTTAAAGTTTTTAAAAATCCTTCTTAGCCTTCTTAGGCAAAAAAGACTTTTTATTTGATCCTTACCCCATAATAATAACTAACATTGTTCATTTGTGCGTTGCGGCGGGTTATCAGAGTATACTCTCAAAAACGGGTATTATATATCATTTACAGAAACATAAATTACATAGCAAATTAAATCTTTTATCTCGAACAAAACCCTAACCTCCAAGGAAGTGGTGCAGTGGTTAGAGCGGAGAATATGCAAGCTATAGATTTCAAGTTCAATCCTTACTTAGAGTAAGTTTCGTTGGAGGTTACCGACCCGATTGCTTGCGGCCGTGCTTTACCTATTACTGTCGTTTAGTCGGGTATTGGGGGGAGTCGGGGGTTTAATTACCACGCAAGTGGGTTCCCATGATTATCAGAAAAAAAACCTAAAACTAAACCCTAAACCAACAAAAATCCAAATCTCTAAGTAATATCTCAAATTTAATAAAAACTCGAATTTGTAAGCAAATATCTCAATTTTAATACACACATATCTGTTTGTTAGTTTTCAAAGTAACTAATGTCTGGTGGTCCAAGTTTAAATTTTGAAAACATCATTACATGGATCAGACACATATGCATTAATATTTATTTACTATGCATTACTATTAATATATATATATATATATATATATATTAAATTTACTATTCATTATAATATCTATATATTTACTATTCCTTTTTCATACATATTAATATATGTAATAATAATAATAAATATATCGTGTTAAATAGATAATCACATGTCTTAGCAACGTAATATCATGATGTATTACACAAAAGAAAACTCATAACTGAGAAACATGTTAGTTTAATCAAAGCAAATATACCGTAGACAAAACTTTAACTTAATTATATTTTTTTACAAGTGGCATGTTTAATCATTTGAGGCCACGTATGAAATACTCGGCAGTTGATTAGCTGACAGTTCAAAAAAAAGTAGCATGTTTAATAAAAAAATAAACATAAAGTAATGATGATTAGATTCATACAGGCGTTGATCCCTAATACATAGAAGATAATAATATGTAATTACGTTTTAGCTTGTGTGCTTTTAATGTTTTAACAATTTCATCTTAAAATAAGATATTTTATCAATTCAACACCTTTGGTTTAAACAACTAATAGTTTTGGCCTCTAACCATAACTATTGTAATGGTTTTGACCCCAAACCTAACTATGCTTGGGGCCAAAACCGTTAATTTTTATATAACATGAGCTGAACCATTAGCTGTTTAAATCATAGGGTTGTATCAATAGAAGATCATATTTTATATAAAAATAATTAAAACAGTAAAACCACAAAATTTAAAAACGTAATTTAATGCTATAATTTACTCTTGTATTAAGGGTCATAATAATTTATATATCACCCACATCTTTCATACATCATAATTAGGTCAAATAAATCACATCATACTTATATAACTTTTATCTTTACATATTTTTTAATATTAAAAAATACAAAAGGTGTTGTTATTTATACACCGGTGTACCAATATCCTTATCGTATATTTAATATGAGAATTGTAGTATACATCACTTTAAAGTCAAGTATTTATGGTTCTTTAATTAGCCTTCATTTCGTGATAGACATTTCTAATGTTATATACGCATTATATATAAACAGGAATAAGGTATAAGATTTACAAATCATATTTATTTAAATTTATAGAAAATATATATGAAAATATAATATAATTAATTGTCTGGTTATATAATTGATACAAATGCTTTTTTAAACTCACTTTCAATTTAGACCATTACAATTACAGGCTTTTGTTGACTTTTTGAGGTGTTTGGTAACAGCTTTCAATCTTATTTACTACTATAAATGTGATAGAACCTTTTTTATGGAAGAAAAAGAAAGATATGTGGTATATCATTGGCTCTATTTTTTAAAAAGAATTTTTCATATTTTAAAAAGTTAAATACACATACTAATAAAATCTTTGTTGAACTTTTTTGTAATAATAATACTTATTGCAATACCTTTTTATTCTAAAAATAGTGGCTGACTTAAATATGTGTCAGATTAAAGATTATATTGTGTCAAAAGTATGGTATGCTATAAAAAGAGATGCTCAAATTATGTTTTTATTTTGAATAATTAAATGACCTTACAATAGAAAAAAGTTGAAAGATAACTTTCATTTGGTAAAAACTTTATTGTCACATTAACACTTATAATGAAAAAAACATAATTCGTGAAACAATGGATGATAATCTGGATTATTATTTTTTTAATTTAAAAGTTTTGAAAAAAAAATAATAAAATTGATTGATGGTGGTGCTATAAACTGTGGTTACTTCACTTATCTTTTTCACTTAATGATCAAGCATATGTTGTAAGAAATTGATAATGGCATAATCAAGAACACCTTGAATGGTTGATATTATGATAGTAAAAAACGTCAATTATTAATTATGCATTAGGGGTTATGTCAAACACAGTTAAAAGTGAGTGTGTTTAATATATTTTATGTGAATCTATATACACATGTATAGATTTATTCTTTTAATGAAATATCGATCCTTATTTGACGTATTAAGATTTATTATTAATCGAACGAAAAGGTTTACTACATATTGAAATTAATAGAATCGCTTTTAACTGCCAATGAAATTTAAGTTACGTTCAACTTTTTGCTCAGTAGTACGAAAGGTTAGGTTTACTGTAAAGTTTCTTGTAATTCAAGAAAAACTATTTTTCATTTACAAACAATTCTAGATAGCCTTCTAACTTTCTTTTACCAACATTTTATATGAGTGTAGTTTTGAATATTTTTTGCTATATTTTTATGCGTAAGGTAAGATTATTAGAAAATAGTTTTATGATAAAAAAAAAAAGGTGACAAGGAGTTTTTAATAAAAAAAAAACTCCTAGCCTAATGGTTACCCCCTTGACTTCCCTATGGGAGGTCTTGGGTTCGAATCCGGGCTGAGACATATTTGCTGAATCAAGGTCAGGGGGTTTATCCAGTTGTGGGATTCCTCCTGGGGTGGGCTCGAGCATACGCCCCAGAGCGTCAAATCCGAGGGGACGGTTGAAATCTCGTCTTGGGTGTCGTTGTATCAAGCCGTTCAAAAAAAAAATAAATCATTAACTAACTCAAATAAATTCAGATTGAACGCATCCCAGCATTCTTGAAACCTGCTCCAAAAATCCTAATTCTTAAAACAAAAATTCTAAACTTAAAAATAAAGATGAGTAGGAAAGACACAAAAACGGGCATGAAAGACATAATAAGCCGAAAAGCATAAATTATAAAGCAATAAGCTAAATCTTAAAGATGGAACGGAAATCATAAATCCAAAGTTAAATCGTAGTTAAATACTGAAGCACAATAACATGCAAGATAAACACATTGACGAGTAATATGATAATTATGAGTTGAAAAATGCAAATTGTATAACATGAAAAGTATACTGCAAAGAGTTAGTTCTTAATAGCTAAGCCTTAATGTAAACTAAGTCATAAAGCTAAAGCTTACAGGCTATAGCAAAATAATAAGCTTGAAAACACAATGATAACGAGCATAATATACATCAGTAACAAACTAGTATGTGACATAATAAACTGAAAAACATAAATTTTATAACATAAAAATTAAACCTAAAAGCTAAATCAAAAAGTAAACCTAAAAACTAACATCGTAGAGTTTATCAAACCGATTATAACGACACTAATATTAGTTTGTTAGAGTTTGTTTGAATCACCTTAAAAGTGGCTAATAATCTTTATATGAGAATTGTTACGGTGTCAATAGAAAGGGAAAATTAAATGGTTGAAAATGACCTGCATTTGGGAGATAAGACGCATTTACATCGATCTTGTTGTCCAAGTAGTTTTTTTCAATACGTAATCAATAAAATTTATTGACAAATACAATTAAAGATATGTTAAAAACATATTAAATTATTTTTAGATAACAAAATGTTAGAACGACTAATTTTAAGATACATAATTATTTAAAATATATAAAAATAAATAGGGCACAGCTAGATAAATGATTTGAGTTGAGTTATATGGTTTTCTTAAGATGGATATCCTGTTGTATGTCTATCTATATTTGAAGTTAGCAGTTAAAAAAAATAAAAATAAGGAAACAAAAAAGAAAAGAAAAAAAGAAAACGTAAATCATTTAATTAATTTGTGTCAACGAGGCATTGTCTCAATGGTACCCCATGATTGTTTCAAATGTGAGATCCCGGGTTCAAAACCCCCAGCAGCGAAATAGGGGTCTGAGGGGTCAGTGGGTTTTCTCATAGGGGTTTCCTCCTGAGTTGGTTGTTGTGGCTCATGGGAGGTCCAGGTAACTAGACCTTGATTACATGCTCTGAAAACAGTGGGTCCACATAATTGAGACCTTCGCCGTTCCAAAAAAAGATTTAATTAATTTGTGGTGGCAAGACTCGGTCACTTGATTCTGAATAGAAGCAGGTCATACACGTTTGGTAAGTTAATGGTTGGGCCATGTGTTAGCCCCGTCTACAATAAATAACTGTGCTCCACGATTCTCCCTTAAATCATTTGTCGTGATAAGACTCAGTCACTTGATTTTGATTGGTCATCTCTTTCGTCTTATCATCTTTCTTCATTAATGATTATAAACTAGTTAAACAAGCACGCACGATCTTAATATTAAATTTACAATTAAAAAAAAATTGTCAAAGATTGACTATTAGACTATAAGTGCATTGTAAATTCTTAAAACATACGCCATTATTAGACTATCCATAGCGGTCACCCCCACTGAAAACCATTCCCTACTGAAATTTCATGCCACGTCATCACCCTACTGAAAACCTTAAACACCCACAATGGTCACCCCACTGAAAACCCTTCCCCACTATTCCACGTCATCAACATTTTTTAAATTTAATTGATTTATTTAAATTTTTTTTTGCAAACTAAAAAAATAAACTTAGAATTTAATTAAACCATTCAAATGAAGATACAAATAAAATAAAAATTACATTGCAAATTTAAATAAAAAAACCATACAAAAAAAAACTAACAATTCAAATAAAATTTAACGATATTTATCCAAGAGTTTCTTTTTCATTTTTTTCATTATTTCACGATCTTCGTCGTCGAGCATGTCGGGAGGCATAGACTCAAGTGCTCTGAGGTCGGCTCGGAGAGCTTTCTCTTCGTGCATTTTTTTCCTTTCTTCGTGTTTTTGTTTTTGAAAAGTTGTGAAAGCTTGGAGTTGATCAGCGAGTTCGGTTGTTGACGGGTTAGAGGAGACGGTTTGACGACTCGAAGAGGAAGCCCATTTTGTTGTATCTCGACCCGTCGGTCTAAACGGTTCCGGTGGGGTGTCGAACTCGGCTTCTTCTTCGTCATCCTCGAGGTTAACCGCGTAATTTGTATGTGCGGTCGAACCCCCCGGCGAATACTCGTTCGATTCGGAGTTTTTGGTTCTTTTTTAAGAACCTTGGACCTCATTACCTTCTTGGCAAAGAACACGGAATTTTGGCGAGTCTTTTATCGCCACCCAAACGTGGTAGTGGTTAAACGTTTGGCCGTTACTCTTTAGTTGGTATTCTTTTTCGGCCCATTTCAACACGTTCGCGTCGCTCATCCCGCTTTTTCGGTTGTTGGCGCAATTGCTATAGATCCCACTAAACTTTGTTAACTTGGTGCACATATCCTTCCACTTTGAATTTAGTTGATGATATGTGCGGTATTCGGCATCGAATCCCATCACATTGTGCCAACTAACGGTTACTTTTTTCAAAAATTTTCACGTTTTTGCGAATTACCTACAAAAACAAATTAATCAAAAGTAAGTAAAAAATTTAAACCCTTTAAAATAATATATAACAAAACTAAGTAATCAACTTTTTATCTTTGGTTTTGTTCTCGGATTCGTCCATGTAACATCTTTCGAGAGCGATTTCTTCATCGTGATTCCATTGCTTCGGTGTCATTGGACCACTACTAGGACCTGTTCCGGCCGGCTGTTTGTTTTTCTTACCTTTTTTGCGTTTTTGAGTGTCTTGTGTCTCCGGCACGACCTCGTTATCAGGTTGACTCGGTGACACAAAATCAGATTCGAACCTAGGTTGGGAGTAGGGAGCAAAACCGGGTTGAAAGTTTGAAGGAGATTGGAAGTTTGGTGGATGTTGTTGAAAGTGTTGGATGTTTGGGTTTTGTTGTAGTTGAACCAATAAATTTCTAAGCGATTCAGGATCATATGAGAACGAGTTGAATTCGGGATTGGGATTATTAGGCCTTGGATTCATGTTTGTAATTTTTTAAAAAAAATATAGAGAGAAAGATGAAAGATGAAGAGATTTGGGTGGTTTTTTGGGTTAAAAGGTTGAGTATTTATTTAGTTTAAAAAATTTGTTTTTTTTTTTACAAAAATGCCGTTGAACAACAGTCAAATATCACAGCCAATCAAATTGCTTCATCTTCGACGGGGAGCGGGAGCCGTTGGTGGCATTTCAGCGGGGGCCGCGGGCAAGGGGGCGGTGTTCCCGCTGGGCACCGCCGCGGGAAGGGGCACCGTTGGCCCAACGGGACACCCACTGTGGGCAGTCTTAAGGCCTGTGTCACTTTTTTATAATTTAAAAGAGAATTTTTATTCGAGCTTAAAACACATATACAACAATAAATTTAATTATTAGAGTAAATTATTGATTATGTCCTTTAAAAATATAACAAATTGATGATTTTATCCTTTAAATTCAAAAATTACTAGGTATGTCTCTATTTTGAAAATTTTGCACTGGTTATGTCATTTGTCACTAATCATGTTAAGTTCTTCCGTTAAAAGTCACATGTCTCATACACATGTAGGGTATAATCTTCAAATCATACTCTTCTTCTTCCAAAGCTAGGGTTTTCAAATCACCCAACCACCACATACGTCCACGGCCACTAGCATCCAACCACCACCCAAAAGACCCCACCCCACCCCCCGTCTCCACCATCTCTGAAAAACATCACCACAAATCTCCACCAACACCGTTGTTTGTTCAGCAGCATTCCCCCACCACCAAGACCTCTGCTATCACATTCATGTTCTCTGTCATCCCCAAGACTGATATGAATCTTTAGATGTTCGTTATGCTCGAAGAAAGTCACAATTGAGCCCAAAATGATGCCTGGGACCCTAAATCACCTCCCACATAATGATTAAGCCCCAAAGTGGTATGAATTCTATAGCTAAAACTTTAAAATTAATATGAACATACCTTTGATGTTTAAAATTGTTGTGAATCACAACCTTCATCAAAATAGGTAACTTACGCTGGAGGGTTGTGGTATGCAAAAAGAACAAAATGTTGAGAGGTGGGGAGAATGATGGTGACCGGTGGCGATGGAGGTGATTTTAATTGGCGGCGATGGCCAAGGGTTTGCTAGATGGAGGGATGAAATTTCTGAGGGTGGTATCATTTGAGGAGCGTATGTTGAAAACCCTAGTTTTGGAAGAAGAAGGCTATGATTTGACGATTTTACCCCTTTTGTGTATGGGGCATGAGATTTTTAACGGAAGAACTTGAGGGGTTAGTGACAAAAGACATAGCTAGTGCAAAATTTTCAAAATAGGGACATCCCTAGTAATTTTTTGAATTTATAGAATAAAACCAGCAATTTGCAATATTTTTAAAGGACGTAATCAGTATTTTATTCTTATTATTATTTAAAAAGAAATTTGAAACTAAAATATTATTAAAAAAATCCTAAAACTAAAATGTTAACAAAAATTAGCGATAATCATATTAACAAAAACAACGCTAATAAATACATATGATGTAATAGTAAGACCTACAAGTTGATATACCCTTTTTCTCAAAGATGTGTCTCCAAGCAAGGAACTACCAATATATACCTACTAATTTATCTTTCTAATTCTAATATATAATTAGTTTTATTTTAGTATATAACATTAATAATCATATATTTTATGATTACAGTTTTATATAAAAGTTAAAAACAATTATAATAGCCATTTTTAGATTAAGGATCATGTTATAGACACGCTAATTGTGTTCATTGAATGTCTTTAATTCAAATTGTATTGTATCATAAGATCCAATTCCTTTTACTCAAATGGTCAAAGTTGGAACACATCACGTACATTAATCATTTATTTTATCGTATGACAAGATTGTTGGATACGATGTTGGAATTTATTTCATAATATGACATTGTAACTATTTAATAAGTTGATTTTTTATTAGATTTTGATAATTAACCAATAACTCCTTTCATGGCAACATTTTGATTAACAATTTTTTTTTAAATGAAATTATAAATACGAAGACATTCTTAACTAATTCTTTTTATTGTTCATTTAATGATTTCACTTTCATAATGGTTTCTTTAATCATAAATAATGGAAGTAAGGTAAAACATCATACATAAGATTTATTTATCATAACTAGTACATGAAAAAAGATTAGAAGATCATATCTAGTATTTACATCAAGAATATGAAGTATTCTTCTAACAAGTAAATATCTTTTCTTTCTTGATTTGTTTTATGTTGAGTTTAATCAACATACGGAATCCGAGCATTGTAAGAATTTTCCTAGGTAATGTTCTTGATTATAAGAATGCCTTGTGTATGTCCATTAACGATCGAGTGTTATCAAAGTATGACTGATTGACCGAATAAAAAATGGCACCAAAATTATGATGAGAATGGTTTCTGGAAATGAATTCTTTAATTTCAATGACAAGGTTAATTATATTTTTGATGAAAATTCATGTGTACAAATACAACATATATAAACATGAAAATTGATGTTACATGAAAAATTCCATGTTATCATTCTTAATAGTTGATGAATCCGTTTTGCCAATCAATTCGTCTAGTTTACTTTTACTGAACATGTGATTCAATTTTGGACATTGGACAATATCGGTTTTTTGAAAATTTCATTCTAATCCGGCCAAATTAAATTTTGGAACGATGCTGGATAGATTCGCTTGATAATCTCAGATTTAATAATCAAATCGCTTTATTATTATTTGCGATATTTAATAATATTCCGACCTAGTAGTATTCTTTTTTTTTTTTCTTTTTCTCTCTGATATTCAGGGCCGGTCCAAAGTAAGGTCAAATCGGGGCACTACTCTAGACCCAGTTTTTAAAGACGTAAAATTTTAAATTGCTTAATATTTTATATATATTTTTTGTATCCATTAACTTTAAATATGTTTAATATCCAAGTTAAAAAAATTAAGACCATGAGTCATAATATTCCCAAAATCAAACGCATGCTCATTTTCTTGAGTTTATATAATTGATAATTCGTTCAATTCCCGTCGTTCGCCCAAATTTTTATTATTATTTCTTTTTCTTCTTTTGTGTTAAGCTTATTTATTTTTTTTAATAAATTATTCGCTACAAAAGAATTTTTTTTTAGTGAACGTGTCACAGCTTCCTTCTAGTTTGAGCCTTAGAACATTTTTTTCTATTTCAATCCAAACACTTAAATTCTTAGGACTGGCCCTGCTAACATTAATATGTTGGTGGATAAAGTAATCTATTGAAATTTTCCACCAAACTTGGTTGTTGATTGCATATATAATCTTGATTAAAGAAAATTAAATTTATGAGAGAAGCTAGTTTTGATACTGTCTCATGTGTTAATCACATAAAAAACAGAGTTTGAATAATTTAAAATCAAACTTGCAATATAAACTTGATACCCATTAATTAATTTTTTATAATTGTTTGAACCCAGTTACGTGGTAAACATTCGTCATTTGGGTCTGTCTTAATACCCGATAACCAAGAGAAACATGTAAAGCACGGCCGCAGGCAACCGGGTCTGTGGACTCAAAAAATTGCCCTATATAGGAATTGAACTTGAAACATATATATTATCTCTCCTGCATTTTAATTATTACACCACTTCTTTTGAGCTTTGTTACTTAATTTGAGGGCATGCTAACATGGAAACAATTTTTCAGAATGATAAACATGCAATAATAAAATAATAAATTAGTATATTCAGTAGTAATAATTTTACTGGAAATTACCCTTAATAAAACGGTCAATATTAGTTGCTGGCAAAAAAAAAAAAAACAAAAAAAAAAAACAACTATTGGTGTTTCTCTGAACCATTACAAAGAAATTGTCGAAAACACCGTAATTGGCCAGCCATATTATCAAGTTGTATTATGCACCAAGAGGGCAATTTGATAGTATATCTTTGCATATTATCAGACCCTAAAAAATATAAAAAATAGATAAAAGTTAAATTGTTGCTTATTACTATGTGTGTTTATCGATTCGGTTAATGGCTTGTTCGGTGATGTGTTGCAAAACACATCTGTTTTTCTGTTTGTTTCTAATTAGTTTTTGTACAGTTTTAGTCAGTTTTGAGTCGATTGATGCTGGTTCTTCACAATTCCACAAAACAACTATTGGTGTTTCTCTGAACCATTACAAAGAAATTGTCGAAAACACCGTAATTGGCCAGCCATATTATCAAGTTGTATTATGCACCAAGAGGGCAATTTGATAGCATATCTTTGCATATTATCAGACCCTAAAAAATATAAAAAATAGATAAAAGTTAAATTGTTGCTTATTACTATGTGTGTTTATCGATTCGGTTAATAGCTTGTTCGGTGATGTGTTGCAAAACACATCTGTTTTTCTGTTTGTTTCTATTTAGTTTTTGTACAGTTTTAGTCAGTTTTGAGTCGATTGATGCTGGTTCTTCACAATTCCACAAAATTGTTGCTTGCAGGTAATAAACATATGTTTTTGGTGGTAAAGATCAAGAAATAGAGCTCCCGGTTGGTCGAGAACAAATCCAAGACACAAGATGAAGAATTCTGGAAAAAAGGTCTTGTCGCGTATCGCGACACATACTTGAAACCCTGTCGCGTAGCGCGACAGGTGGAAATTACAATCTTACCCTTGTCTAATGATTGCGGGTTTGACCCGACTATTTTGTCGGGTAGTGGGTTGCGTCGCGTAGCGCGAAGGGCTATCAAGTACCTGTCGCGTAGCGCGACAGGGTTAATTTTTCAGAAATTCGACTTTTATGTTTTTTGAAACGGCTGGAGGCGAGATTATTCGATTTTGAACGATCAGAGACGACCTAGGAGGCGACTAGAAGCAGAGAATCAAGGTTGGAGTCGAGTTGGATCATCGAGAAGCCCTAGACGAGTGATTCGAAGGGTGTAACGTGATCGGTTCTTCTTTTCTTCTTGTTATTCTTATTTGAATGATGTTTAAGATTGGTTTTATTCTGATTTCTTGTTGTTTGTTCAGTATGGTTGTTGGCTAGAACAATAGAACTACCTAGGGTTTTACAATTATGCATGTTTGACGTTTATAACGATTGATTGTGGAACAAGTTTGGATTTTTCAATGATTTAATGGTTTGGTTTGGATTCTTGGATGTATATGAATGTTTATGATGTTTGTGATCTAATTTATTGTGTCCTCGTGTGCTTTGGCGAATGTCTTTCGCGTAATGAGCATGTGTTAGGTCATTTACTTTGTGTTTATGATTAGTGGATGCATTACTAGACGTAGTAATTCATAGGAACAATAATTAAATCACAAATGAATTAGATGTTAACCAAATTCAATAGCCGTGAGGTGAGGGTTTGTTGGTATATCTTGCATGTTTAAGAACTAGTTAAAGTCTTTGTAAAAAGACTAAAATTAGGTTAATTGAACATAGCCTTGTATGCTAAGTCCAAGATGAATATCCTTATTATCCCTTGCATGTTGGTGCATTGAGGCTTTCTTTTCCGTGAGGTAGATGGTTTTTAGGATATATCATTGATGGGTTGGTTAACTTGTGAGAGTAATTAACCTAAACCAGTGTTTAATATACTTATAAACAATTTAGTTGAAATCTTTGAAAACGGTTGAAGAATCTCTAATTTGTTGTTAAGTTAAAACTCAAAGATCCCGGTTCCAAAATGAGTTCCATAATCAATCCATAAAACATTAGGCATGTATTAAAGTAAACCCTAGGTAGTCATTTCATCATTCGTGAATCTTAGTTGCATTTTCCACTTTGAGTCTTGATTTGATTTTCAGAATTTTATAAATTTCAGTTTATTTAGTTAATTATAAAAATCCCCCCTTTCAAACATTTAATTTAATTTAAGTCATTTGTATAGATAAGTCATTGAGTCTATTTGCATTTTATAGTAGGAGTCTGTGGGTTCGATAATCCGGACTTACTTTTCTGTGCTACTTTTCGATAGGTTCACTTGCCTGTTAGTAGTTTAGTTTAGAGAGTCTAGAATATTACTTAGTGTCTAGGATAGTTTTGATTTTTATTAGTTTTAATTAAGCTACTTTGCACACATCAAGTTTTTGGCGCCGTTGCCGGGGAAGAGATCCTTCTAGAGAAACTCGAATGAAGACAATGTTGAAGGGTTCTTGGGATGAAACCCAAGTGTAGAGTGTGTAAAGGGTAGGTTTTAGAGTTTTTGAATCATTTTTAGTGCGTTTTCGTATTTATTTTCCGTTTTTCGTTTGCGTTTTTGTGTGTTTTCTTGAGTTTTGCAGGTGTTTAATCATTTTGATGCAAGAAAGATGGATTTGAGCTACCAGGTATGTATACTTTACCTTAGAATTGATTTTAGGTGTTTGAGAAGGAAAAATGAGGTGAAAATTTGGCTAAGGCATGAAAATAAAAGAAACTCTCTGGAAATTTGACCCCGTCGCGCTACACTACAGGTTTGGTCAAACACGCGGGACAACAAGTTGTCGCGCTACGCGACAACATTCTTGTTACCAGTCGCGATACGCGACACGAGCCCAGACGGCTTTTTAACTTTTCAAGCCCTATATTTCACTTTTAACCCCAATTTCTCTACCCCAAGACCGTCGCCTTCACCATCTTCACCACCATTTTCATCTTCTACCACCATCTTCCACCAATTTCACCACCAAAAACCATCAACCATCATCCCTAACTTCTATTTCACCTATTTCTTCCAACCCATTTCACCCTTTCACCATCTCCATCCTCCATTGACGGGTCTAAGCAAGAACACGAGGGATTTGCTTCAAAGCTTCAATTTTTCTTCTTATTCTCGTCGTGTAAGTCGATTCTAAGGTAATGTGATGAACCATTTTAAATTTTTCTTGCATTTGGATGAATTTTGTCAATTTAAGTTTTAGCCTAGTTTTAAATTTTTAGTTATTGAAGGTTTTGTGTTGATTTTAGTTTAGTGTTAGTTTAGTTAGTCTTGTTGAATGCTTCTAGTTGCCTTGTTATAGTTGAATTTGTTGTTGGAGGCCAAATGACCATAGATTATAGTTTTGGGAAAAAGGCTTAAGGTTTGAAAATGGTTCTTTTGGTCTTGGCAGGTTAAACAAACTTGTTTTAACAGTGAAATTTGTCATGATAATGCCTATTTAAGATGAAAAATCAGTTTGTGGGATGGTTTGTTTACGGGTTTGTTCTTGGAACATTAAACGGTATTGTTGTGTAACCGCGAATGAAATGCTATACGATTACACATTTTTGGTTTCTTTACTAACTTGTCAGCTTGTGTTTGTTTTTGATGTTGTTTCAGAATGTCTGGAGCAAGCTCGTCAGGTGCAGGTGGGAAAAGAAGCAGGGGGCCAGTTCCAAGACCCCGGGGAGAACCCAGTTCCCCAGTTCAACTACAAAGGGATGAAAGAACAATCAAATATCTCGAACCTGAGCGGATACCAGTCATCAAAACAAGAAGATTGAAAGACGACACCCTCCTAATGTTTGAAATGGGTACTTTTGAGAGTGATAGGCTTGACAGGTTTATATCTCTAGAACTTTTGCATCATAGAAATATCAATTGGGATCTAGTTGACCAATTAGGGCAAAGGGATAGGTTGGAAAGGTTGCTAGGACCCAAGTGGAGGCGGGTGTTGGCGTGTGATTGGCCCAAATATAAGGAATTGACCATAGAGTTTCACTCAACCTTTATGTATGATGATTCGGAGTTTGAGTCTTTGGATGCTATTTCCTTTTCATTGGGGAGGCGGGTTTATGAGATGTCCATTCCATAGTTTGCTGTTGTTTGTGGGTTTTACACTGAGGGCGAGGTTCTATCCCCAGATTTTGTGCAGGCTTTGAGGGGAGCCACCAAGAGGGATAGAGATTTCTGTCTCTCTGAAGTGGATTTGAGTGAGTTTTGGGCCACGATTGCGGATGCCCCGTTTTCCACCAGTATGCTTGAATCGAACATTAGAGACCCTTTGTTGCGATACATTCATAGGATTCTAGCATGTACTATTGTGGGTAGGAGCTCAGGAGAGGAAAAGGTCAACTGGATTGACCTTTTCTGCTTATATTGTATGGTGACTGGAAGAGAGGCGAATGTAGCATGTGTGTTGGCCACATCTTTAGCTAGAGCTAGGAGAGGGGGTGGACGAGCTAGACTGGATATGGGCCCATACATTTACAGGATGGCGGAATATTTAGGAGTGTTTGATAGATATCGTCCTGACCTAATGATCCTAGGACCGTTGACCACACCGATAGACCTGAGGGATTTGCAGAGAGCTGGGATAGTTGAGAGAGATGACCCACCGAGGTGGGCTGGATTTATGGTAGGGCCTCAGGTGATGCCACCACAGGGCACACCTGCAGCAGAGGTAGTGATGGGCTCGGTTCCAACTCACAGGCAGAGGCCTGTCTTTAGGAGAGATTTTCCACCGAGGCAGTATCCACTTAGGGAACCCATCCCTGATCCACTTACATTGGAATCTTTATGTCACAGGATGGACGGGTACCATGATCAGTACCGAGACTGGAGGGACCATGATCAGAGGAGACAGGAAGATGCTATGAGATATCTGATGACTTCTCTCAACATCAATATACCAGAGTTTTACAGAGCCCCTGATGAGCATGATGGAGGAAATGATGACGAGTAAATGTGGAGAGGTTTGAGCTGGATGGTTGGATGCATTTGTGTATGCTGTTGGAACATTTATATCTTTTGACATGTGTGGTTGGGTTGGTACTGGGTTGGTAGTTTATTTTAAACTTATTTTGGTTGTGGTTGATTACTGTTTTTGGAACTTATGGATGTTTATCTTGATCTTTGTGATGTTTTATATGGTTGTTTATGGCTTGTGGAGCATTTTGTAGAGTGAAGAGCTTTTGTGGAAAGACTGGCATATGACAGTCTTCTTCTTAACCGGCTAAGTCATTTTTCTTTTTAACTTTCGTTTTCTTCTTAGTTTTATTTTGGTTTCCTTAGTCTCTACATTGGGGACAATGTATAGTTTAAGTGTGGGGATGGGAAACGTTGTTTTAGTTAATTTTGTTTTTAGTTTAATTTTGCTTTATTAGTAATTTTTGAGTCAAAATTTTTGTTTTACATCTCTAGCTTTTTCTTTTTGTTCCTTGTTAAAACTTGGTTGCAAAAAGCATGATGGGAAATGATAGAAAGTTGGGTTTTACGGTTTTATTCATGGTTAACTTGTTGGTTTGGGTTTTATGCTTTGATTATGGGATGTGTAGGTAGGCTCAACTGGTTGTTTTGGTCCTGTAAGATTGGTATAATTTTACTAAAATGCATGAATTTCATGGGAAACACCTTGGGGATTTGGAATTAATGAAACTGTTTTCTAGTTATTGAGGAATTTTTGCATAATAACAAATGAGAGTTTTGAAAATCTGATTTTTAATTGGCACATAAGTACTCTTTTTATGAGAATAAATCCGAGTCTTATGGCGCCTCCATTTCACTAAATAAGCTGAGTAAAAAGAAAAATTAAGAAAAGAAGTTGAACGAGAAACTTATGTGTCACACGCCGGGTTGCAGCCTGGTTGAAACACCACTAAGCTAAGTTCAATAAAAAAAAATGGAATGAAAGAAAAATGCTCACGCTTTCATCTGATTCCATCATGAAAAATCTGATTTGAGAAATCTCTTGTTTGTTTATATGTAAGGATGACTTGAAAGCTAGAATCCAGGAGTTATTTGGTTTTAATTTCTTAAGTGTGGGTCTAATGAAATGAAATGCAGAACATGAACATAATGGATCATGACTAAGGGACTGGGAAAATCAGTATGAGTTTAATAGGATAACAATACTTGCAATCTTTTCCAAGGCATTTAATTTTGAATTAATGAGTTTAATTGTGTGGAAGCCATTTTACCCAACTGTGATCCCAGATTTTTGCATAGATCTTTTTCAGGGACGAAAAAGAGATAAGTGTATCTTAGTTGCATTTTCCACTTTGAGTCTTGATTTGATTTTCAGAATTTTATAAATTTCAGTTTATTTAGTTAATTATAAAAACCCCCCCTTTCAAACATTTAATTTAATTTAAGTCATTTGTATAGATAAGTCATTGAGTCTATTTGCATTTTCTGTAGAAGTCTGTGGGTTCGATAATCCGGACTTACTTTTCTGTGCTACTTTTCGATAGGTTCACTTGCCTGTTAGTAGTTTAATTTAGAGAGTCTAGAATATTACTTAGTGTCTAGGATAGTTTTGATTTTTATTAGTTTTAATTAAGCTACTTTGCACACATCATTCGGTTCGGTTTAATCGGTTTTTCAAAAAATAAAAATCCCTAACCGTTAACCGAACCGAACGGAATTCAGGAAATGGTTAACTAAACCGAATTCACCGAACAAACCGATTAAAATCAAATAGACAGGTTAAAAACCAAATAAACAGAAATCAACCGAACAAACAGAATTTAACCTTATATATATTATTAATAAAATCTAATTTTATATATGAATTTGGTTTATCGGTTAACCGAATAAACGAATTCAAAAAAATTTTGAAACCGCTAATTGAACCGAAAACCGAATTCAGAATTCGATCGATTGGTTTCGGTTATGGATACGGTTCGGTTATCGATTTTAAACGATTTTTGGTTTTTAAGAATACTCCTACTTGTTACATCCTTATTCAATGGATTACTATTTTACATGTGTTTTTCGTTTTGCATCATTATTTCCAACAACCCATCATGTGATTTATGTATCATTTGATTCTCTAAAAATATTTGTTATTGCTATATAGATTATAAATCTATAATCAAATAAATGAGCCAACGAGATAATGTGAAAGAAACAAATAATGTATCATTATTTTTTTTTTTTTTGTCAATCGATGAACTAAACAACATTTTTTTTGTCAATTGATGAACTAAACAACAAATTGATTAACATAAACACAACTTTTTTTGATATATATATATTACATTAAATCAACGGTGATGTGTGATTGTTTAATTATGTTCGTATTTATTTGAAGTCTCGTTGATAACACATATTAACGAAAAGTCTCAATATAACAAAGATTGTAGGCAGTGACATAGTGTGGTATAAATATATATTTAAAGTTACTAATATTTAATCTAAGTCGTATAGATAACTAATATCAACGGAAATCTAATCTAATCTAACTATACTAATAAATAAATGTTCCTAGAGCATCTTATTTTTAATTTCTCCCCTCTCTTTCATATTAAATGCATCTAATATTAAATAATAACATTAAATATTAAATATATTTATATATATTTTTAATTTAAAAATAAATTTTAATACATTAAAAATATATTAATATTAAAAAACACTTTGTACAAAAACCAATTTATTATAAAATATAAAATTTATAAAACAATTTTTTAAAAATAAAATGTTTAAAAAAACAAAACTTTGAAGAAATTAGTATTTAAATAAGTAATAATATTATCTTATTAATCAAATTATTATTATTGAAATTTTTATCATATTTTATATTAAAAATTCGTTTTATATCATCTAAATTTTCAGTAATGACTATTTATTATATTTTTTTATTCAATCCGTGTAATACACGAGATACTGACCTAGTTTATCAATATATTAAAGACTTATTAATAAGGTTGTAAGTGTAAATTTAACAATTATGAGTTATTTTACTCTTACTTATTTAAGTTTTATTTATAACAAATATCAACAGAAAATTATCGATATAATATAAACTTGTTAGTAACTTAATTAATGATGATAAATATGTGTATTTAGCACTAATCATGCTTATTTTAAGTTTTATTGATTTTGAGTACCAAAAAAATTATCAATTTAACGAGACTTGTTACTAACCTATTGTTGTGGTGTTCATAATGAGTTTCTAAATTGCTATCCATTTTGTTTCCTTAACTTGATTTCTTATAATCGAATATATAACATGAGCGTTTAATTATTAATTATATATACTCCAAGATTAGTGGAAGTGTTTATGTATGCTCATTAATGAAAGCTTACAAGTTGTAAGCTATTCTAATTTAGTTTTTATAAAGTGCAAAGATAACTACAAATCAAATAGGGATATTAATTTATGTTAACATAAGACCTTATATTTTGAAGGAGTCATAAGCAAAACTTAATTAAACAACTTGTGGGATGGTAATATGTTACTTGCCAAATAATGCTACTAAAAGATTACCTAATTCACTAAAATACGTAAGCTTCATCTCAAAGTCGTTAACTTCATATAGACACAATTATTTTTTTACGCTAGAAATAGTGAAAGACAAAATATTTGTATCGACTATATGATTACATCCAAAAGTTAGCACTCTCTTACAAAAGGTATACCACCTAACTCTTAAAGAAGACGTCTTCAATACGAGTATGTGATAACAACTACTTACTTTTAAAGTTCACTGGTGTATCATGTAATTGTCGTAATTAGTACCATAATATATGCACGTGATTGTACTCATAATTTTTTTGTAGATATGTTTGTCTATATATAACTGTGTACAATAATGTAACTTTAGTCAAACTTTAATTAGAACTCCATAACTAATGGCTAATTGGATTAATGTAGTCATAAGTTTCATAAGAGTGCTAACGTATAACTGGTATGAGTCGCATATTGAAAATAACATGCTTGAACATATACTTTTACATGGATATTATTATGAAGTTTTGGCGTAGTAATTAAACAAACTCAGGACCAACTTATTCTTAATCAATAGTCAACTGGCCAACTGAGAGAATGTTTGAATTTATTTCATAATATGACATAGTGACTATTTGATAAGTTTGTTTATTACTAAGTTATGATAACTAAGCAATAAGCTTTTATGTATGAGTTGATACAATTATCGATTTATTGATAATTGCCTTATAGTCCTCGATCCATTACGTGAAATTATAAATATGGAGATCGACATCCTAAGCTAGTTATTCTTAATGTTCAAATAATCATTTTACTTGCATAATGTTTTCTCTAATCTTAAATAATAAGAAGTAAGGAATAACATGATACACAAGATTGTTATTCCACAAGATTTCATTGTCATAACTTGAACATGAAAAAATAAAAGATTATATATGTTATATCATTATTAAAAATATAATCGATTTTTCTAACGATCCAAGTATCTTTACTTTATTGATTTGTTTTATGTTGCAGAAATTAACAATTTTGGGTTGTAAAGTCATATACAACTTCTATGATTTGACAAATGTGATTTCACAGTTTATACGATTTGTATTGGATAACTCTGCTTGTATTCTTTATAAAAATATGGTGCATAAGACAAATATTTTGTGCATATGAAATATCTATGAAGAATTATATTTACATAAATAAATTCAAAACAAGTATGCATTCATACAAATAGGTACTAGAGTACATCGTCCTAGTTTTTTAAGATCTTGAAATCAATTAAAATTCCACTCAAAACCAGAAAAAGTAAATACATAAAAAACTGAAAACACCAATAAAAAAAATGAACTCGGCCGTAATAATTATGTATCATCTTATAGCATCTGAAAATAAAGTCTAAGGCTCCTAAAAGAGGAAACCAAAACTATGGACGATGATGCATTTATGTCTTCCATTATGCATGTTATTCACATTTCATTCACTTTAATTGAGAGGCAGTGCCTCAGCGGTACCCTGAGATTCTTCCAAATGGGAGGTTTCGGGTTCAAACCCTCCCGCAGCGAAAAAGGGGCCTGTGGGGGGGGGGTCAGCGGGTTTTCCGGTGAGGTTTCCTCCTGAGGTGGCTGTGGGGGTTCATGGGAGGTCTAGACCTTGGTGACATGGCCTGGAAACAACGGGCTCTAGAGGTGGGAAAAAAACCGGACCCGGAACCGACAACCCGAACCGGTCATACCCGAACCGGTGGGTACAAACGGGTCCGGTTTTTTCAGACAAATTAGAACCGGAACCGGAAAAACCGGAACTGGTTCCACCTATACCGGACAAAACCCGAACGGAACTGGTCAAAACCCGGAATCGGAACCGGAACCGGGTCTTGACTTTGTTGACCGGAACCGGAACTGGAACCGGTTCCAAAAAAAATCCGATTTACGCATCTCTAGTGAGCTCACACAATTGAGACATTTGCCGTAAAAAAAAAATCGAGTATAGTATAAAGACACCAAATTTGTCTTTGACAATAAATTAAGCTACATTCTCCACTTCTAAAAGTTGAACTTTACTTCAAGTGAAAGATCTATATTTTGTTAACATATATTTTTCCATAATATATCTTTTAATAAATTATTAAATTTAATGATTTTCTCTTAAGGTTACTTTTTGTAGCTATTGTTTGTAGACAAAAAAGGTAACGTGAAATTTTATTTTGTTTCCTGTTAATGTCTAACACACTACAGGTATATGGATCTAAGGTGATAGACAATTATAGCGATGATTTTTTGGCAGCTATTTTGTCATCGCTAAAAGTTATTTTCCTTGTAGTGACAAATCATAAAAGAACTCATACAGAATTTAAATTCTAATAAATTATGTTTATCATTCATTACTATCAAAATTATTTATTGTCTACGTATGTTTATCTTGATGTGGAACTAACACAACGTAAAATATATCATTTAATTGACAAAAGACATAGGTCTAAGGTGAGTCACGGTATCCGTTATCATAACCTTTAAACAAATTTACCATTTTTTTGACCTTTTTCCAATACAATAAGTTAAAACAAAAACTGTAATGGCTTCTAGCATCTTTCCTTGTTCATTAATAAAAGCAAACTTAAAAAAAAAGTTAAAAAAATGATTTTCTTAAAGTATTGAGCCCTTGTATTCATGTAGCATTGACCAAGCATGTGATATCTATTTTCTAATAATAACCATGATTATAAGATAAAGGGAATGTTAAGATGCAAGTTTAGACTAGTAATATTTGAAGATGGTGGAAAGCGGGTCTTGAAACGACAACAATTTACTTTTCAATCGGATAAAACAGATCTCGTTAGAAGTGATTTTTTTTTGCGGAGAGCAGCTCTTACAAGGATCCCGACTCGGGTTGCTTTGGCTTAAAGAATA
>SZYD01002052.1:0-67524 GCA_009363875.1 Mikania micrantha | reverse complement strand
ATGCCCCTGCAGAAGACTTGGCTTGATCATTCTTCAGATGGCTTGGTGACCCAAAATCAAAATCATCCGGAAGATCATCAAATATACTGTCAAGTCCCGGCTCCAGTAGTCTCTCTGGCTGTACACAATCACCGAAAAGATGTCATCTGGAATGTCTCCAAATAGATCATCATACAGACCAGAAGGCTTTTCGGAAGATGATGGATTCCCCGAGTCTCCACCTTGATCTTTGTCATCATAGAGGACCTTGGTCTTTATCTTTGTCATCTCCATCTTTATCATCTTTGTCGCCTTGGTCGTCTTATCATCCTTGTCCTTTTTTCACTTTTTATCTTTCTTTGATCTTGTTCATCATTTCCATCATTATCAGCATCATCACTGTCGTCACTGTCATCACTGACATCCATGACTTCATCTTCAGACTCGGAGACTTCTTCTCCTTTGAGTCGTTTTGATATCTCCTGCATCTTGTGGTTCTCTAATAAAAGAATTCTGATGAATTTTTCATGCGCCTTGACCTTTCCTCTGCACTTGTTCAGATGAGAACATATTTTGATCTTCCCTCACGCAGGTTCATGATCATTTTGTCTTTTATCTCCGCATCTTTCTCTCTAACTGATAGACTCGCTCTCCTGAAGTCCAATGAGATCCACAGGCACTGCACAGGCTCGTAGGTGAATCGGAACGCAAAGGAGATTTTCCTTTGCTGCTTCCGGAATGGGGTGAAGGTGATTTGGTATTGGTTTTGGCTTTAGGCGGAATGGTGACTGATGGACGTGTGGAGGGAACTCGGATGATGAGTTTTGGTTTTTCGAAGGTTTGGGATGCAGGTTAGGTTGTTGAGAAGGTTTAGGCGGTGGAGTGTTGAGTGACAAGCGGTGGTGAAGGTGGTTTTGTGACATGAGGTGGTGATGGTGGTAATGTGACATGAGGTGGTGATGGTGGTTTAGTGACGTGAGGTGGTGATGGTGGTAATGTGACATGAGGTGGTGATGGTGGTTTATGACGTGAGGTGGTGATGGTGGTAATGTGGACATGAGGTGGTGATGGTGTTTGGGTTGGGACGGGAGTGGGTTTTAACGGGTGCCTGTGTCATGACAGCAGCAGCAGAAGAGAAGATAAACTTGAGAACATCTTTTGAAGTCGAGGATCTCTGGTTCTCTTAGCCATTGTCTTTTGCCTCTTCTTCTTTGGGCGAAGACTCAGGAGTTGGAGTGTAATCCGTATCTTGAGCTTCTTCTCGTTCCTGTCTGGTTGGTGGCTTTTCAGGAACAAATCTTCGCTTGAAGAAGATGAAGAATCATTAGCAGCAGCAGCTTTTACTAGCTTTAACACTTGAGCCATGTAGCATGAGTATCATGCTCCTCGGCAACTATTGCCACTGGGGTTCCAGGCATGTCCTTCATCTACACCTTCTCCCACGAATCTTCTTCAAACTTGATTAGGGGCCTTGACCAATGTACTGTTTCTTTCTTTCCGCGTTTGTTCATCTTCATTGTAGCCGAAGATATCGTCTCGCATCCTCTTAACTTCCAGTGAACCAAATGTGCGTTGCAGGTTCGATATCTTTTATCCAGAATAATCTGAATGAATCTTGGAAAGGCCAGGAATCTCTCTTTCCCTCTTGCCTTTGATGTTCGCGTGCATATCTGAAAAATCATCCTTGAGAAGTTGAAGTCTTCTCCAAGTGCTAGGGCCACCATACAAGAGCTAAGTGTCTGGTTGAGTACATCATATCCCCCTTTTCGTCCAGAAAGACACTGTGTCACCACGTGTGCTAGATATCTCCAATACGGATGCATTAGTTTTTCTTCTCTCGGTGGGTGGGTAAGCGCCTTCATGTCCCATCTGATAAACAGTTTTGTTTACCAGCTCTTGATCTAGCTCAACAGGATCAGATTCTTTGTCTCCGAACTGCAGGCCAATCTCTAATAATTTGCTCTGAAATAGTGATGGGGTGACCCTGGATCTTTCCGACTATACTGATGTTTCCATCCGCATCAATACTCTCCTCTACTGAGCTCCAGAAGTCTCGAATAATGAGGTACGATTTGAGGGTACTCCATGATAGCGTAGTTGACGAGGGAACAGTATCAGGCCTTCAATCATGCTCTTGAACTCTGAGTGTTTGGCTGGAGGTTTCCCCAAAATGCGTCATGTTTGTATCATGCACAAACCTTAGTCAGCCATCTGAAATAGAAAGATCAAGTTAGTTCAACAAGTCAAGTATACGAAATAGAAGCCATACACGAAAATTGAAAAATTTTCTAAGTGTTGATCACTTCTCTCGGAACAACAGGTGTACACGAACAGATCTAGTTACACGAAGTAAGTTGTGTACACGAACTGAGTTGAGTACACGAAGTTCATTCTGTACACGAAGTTCATTATGTACACGAAATGGAACTTGTACACGAAATGTGATCTGTACACGAAATATTTGTTGTACACGAAATATTCGTGTACACGAAGTTGAGAAATTTCGTGTACTCAAAAATCCTTAGAGAAGTTTATCATTTTGCTCCTTAGAACTTCTAAACCGATTCAATATACTCGGAATTGAAAGGCGACCAACATATTTACAAATTGCCTTTCAATTTTAAGTATTTCTTGGTCAATTTGACCAAAAACCTCCTGTACACGAAATTTGCGTATTCGAAAATCATTTTTGACCATAACTTTCGAATCCACGGTCAAAATTTGATATAAAACTCTATACCTAAGGTCGCCTAATGATGGTCTATAGGATAGCCGGAGTAGAATTTTGAGATCGGGTCTAGAAATCGAGATCGCCTCAGAGCACCAAGTCTGTACTCGAAATGAAGAAATGTGTACACGAAAATATGGTACTCGAAATTTAATATGGTTGGACTATTTATAGGGTCATTTCGAATACGCGATTTCGTGTACATAATTTTCGAGTACACACTATTTTATTTTATTTCGATTTTAAATATTCTAACTTTTATAAAATAAACTAAATTAAATAAAATAAAAATAAATAATAATAATAAAATAAAATAAAATAAAATAAATAAATAAATAAAATAAAATCAAATAAAAAAACTTTGAACAAGTTTTAAAGTTTAATCGGTTCAAATTGTGGGATCAAATCTGTTATCAAAATTTTAACTATATTAGATAATTTCTTAAGAAGCACAACCTTAAATAGCTATTCCCTACCAATTATTTCCACTCGTTATTCCATCTCTTAAAGGTCAGTTATATGATCAAGTTTTTCTGAAAATATCTTTTGGGAATTTTGTGATCAATTAGATTGTAAGACTAGATTAATATGCAACCTATCAGTCTTGTTAAATCCTTTGTTTCAACTTTGATTGTGTTTCAACGAACTTCAATTATTTTGACAGAGTTTTAAGATGAGAAAAGAAAAGACAGATCTAGTAGGTTTAGAATCAAGAACAAGAAGGGGTTCTATCATCTTGTGCTCATTGGCATCTTTTATTTTCTGATCTGCAGACACATTGGCCTTAACGTCACACATCCAGTTCTTTGCTTACGCAAAACATAGAATGCTTCAGTAGGTATTTCCCGCTCTTTGTTTGCACAAAACATGGAAAATACCCGAGTTTTTCAAACACAATTTCAAGTTTATGGAAACACAATCTTGTTTTGATTCAAGGATTTAAACAAGAAGTCAATAGTTGTCACACTTTCTAGTTATCTAATGATCACAATTTCACACTTATTTATCTATTTATATGTATTTTAAGTTTGATCAAGTCTGATTATTTAAGTTTTGAAAACTCATTTCAACTTCTTAGCATAGAATAGATATTCAAGGTTGTGATTTCTTTTGAGATCATAATAAGATAGTGAAATTCTGATCCTTAGAGATTATTTCACTTCCCAATTGATCGATTCACTTTGCTTGTCCAAATAAAATCTTTTTGTATTTTCTTAAGTTTTTGTAAAGTTAAATTAAAAAATTTAAAAAAAATGTTTTTGTAATTTTCTATGAATAGTTAGAGACAACATCTCCTTTTCTTAAGATTTCAAAACTTAACTCCCCCTAAACTTATAGATTATCTTAGACTGACTCAAAGACCGAAAATCTTTTTGTTGTTTTTTGTAAATTTTCTGACTCAAAGAATGAAAAATCTTTTTTGTTGTTTTTTGTAAATTTTCTCCCCCTAAATTTGTGACTATGGGAGGACACAAATTTTAATGTATTTACAAAAATGCTTTTAATTAAAGCTTATTAATTTGAGAGAGGCAAGCAGGTGATGGAATCGTGCTGTATCGAACGGTTTTGTGAAAGGTCCGCTAGATTGTCATCAGTGGGGACCTTTTCAAGATGAATCAGCTTTCGTTCGAAACAGTCACGGATGAAGTGAATCCGGATGTCAATATGTTTAGTTTTGGAATGTTGTACCGGATTCTTGACGATCTGTAGGGCTGCTTCATTGTCACAATAAATAGGAGAGTCAAGAAAGTTCAAACCGTAATCGAGGAGTTGTTGTTGCATCCAGATAACCTGAGAGCAGCAACTGGAAGCAGCAACATATTCAGCTTCTGCGGTGGATGTGGATACGGTGGTCTGCTTCTTGCATTGCCATGAAACAAGACGATCTCCCAGGTACTGACACCCACCGTGGTTGACTTCCTATCCAGGTTACATCCACCAAAGTCACTGTCTGAGTATGCAAATAATTGAAACTCAGAGTTCTTTGGATACCAAAGTCCGAGCTTAGGTTTCCCGACTAGGTACCGAAATTCTCTTGACAGCTATGAGGTGAGATGCCTTTGGATTTGCCTGATATCTGGCACACTGACATACTGAAAACATAATGTCTGGACGACTAGCAGTCAGATACATCAGAGAACCAATCATCGAGCGATAGAGATGCTGATCAACATCTTCACCTTCCAAATCCGAAGTCAGGATAGGACGTGCAGCCATGGGAGTGGTTGCCGGCTTTGACTCCATCATTTTGAACTTGTTCAAAATGTCTGTGACGTATTTTCCTTGTGAATCAGCACACCCTTACAATCTTGCTTTACCTGCAGACCCAGAAAGAAGGTCATTTCTCCCATCGCGCTCATCTCAAATTTCTTCTTCATTATCCCTTCAAATTCCTTGCACAACGCTGAGCTGGTGGAGCCAAATATGATGTCATCCACATAGATTTGAACGAGAATTAAATCATTCTTATCTTTGCGGACGAACAAGGTCTGATCAATAGCTCCACGAGTATATCCATTTGCGAGTAGGTGATCAGTAAGCGTAGCATACCATGCTCGCGGTGCTTGATGAAGGCCGTAAAGAGCTTTGTCTAACTTGTAGACATGCTCTGGATACTGAGAATCTTCAAAACCAGGGGGTTGGCACACATATATTTCCTCCTTTACCTTTCCGTATAAGAAAGCTGTTTTCACATCCATCTGATATACCGTAAAGTTCATATAGGAGGGCGTAAGCCAAGAAGATTCGAATAGCTTCAAGTCGTGCTACTGGCGCAAAGACTTCCTCATAATCTATCCCTTCTTGTTGATAAAAGCCTTGAACCACCAACCTTGCTTTGTTTCGGATAATGACTCCAGAGTCATCTCTTTTGTTTCTGAAAACCCATCTGGTTCCTATAGGCAGTTTTCCTTTGGGCAGGGGAACCAGATTCCATACTTTAAGTTTCTGAAACTGCATCAGTTCTTCCTGCATTGCTTCAACCCAGCTGGACTCTTTGAGAGCCATTTTAACATTCTTGGGCTCAACCTGCGAGATAAAACAAGAGTATAAACATGAATTAATTGGACCTGATTGACTTCTGGTAGTCGTCTCTTCAGGCAAGAGGTTCTGAGCTGTAAGGGTTCTGCTTCGAGTGAGAACACCTTCCGAGAGAGGTCCAATAATATTTTCAACTGGATGATTCTTGTTTATACTGAGTGTTGGCACTTCTTCCACAGCTAGATTGTCTAGCAAGTTGCTGAGATTATTCACTTGATCTATATTTGAGGAAGAAATGTTGTCGGTATGAGCATTTTCACTTGACGCAGTTACTTGATCCACACAATGTTCCTCAGGAATGTTATCTGAGAACAATGGATTATCAAAGGTCTGGTGAGAGGAAGATGAGACTATCCGCTTCTCTTCTGAAGTGGTTGAACAGATTGAGAAGTGTCAGTTTCTGATGGGAGAACTTCTTGTACAGGGTCGGCTGAGCTGGAGGGTCACGATTGTACATGCCAGGAGGATCAACTGTCAAATGATTAGGATCATATGGAACATAGTCAACTCTATAGTCCACATCATCACCTTTGTAGAAATCATCCGCTTGCTCAGATGCTCCTGCATTCTCAGATGGAGTGCTGAAGGGCTTAAAAGTGGAGTCATACTCAAACAGCCAGTTTGGACCAGAACCAGCATCAGTAGAGTTCATTTCTTGCCAATCTATGTAGTATGATTCCACAATCATCCGAGTTTTCTTGTTATAAACTCTGTATGCTGCCCTTTCAGACGAGTAACCCACGAAGTAACACTCATCTGCCTTATCATCAAACTTATGATTAGGCTCTGTATGAAGAAGAGTGCAAGGACATCCGAATGACTTGAAGTGTCCAACTTTGGGCTTCTGATTGAATAGAATCTCGTAGGGAGTCTTTTGATGACGCTTGTTCAGAAGTGCTCTATTTTGAACATAGCACGCAGTGTTAACTGCTTCAGCCCAGAAAAAGATTGGTAGCTTTGATTCTGACAACATCGTTCGTGCAGCTTCTATAAGCGTTCTGTTTCTCCTTTCAGCAACTCCATTTTGCTGAGGCGTTCTAGCTGCCACTGTATTGCCTAGCTATCCCTTTTTCATCACAGAAATCTATAAGAGTCTGATTTCTAAATTCAGTTCCATTATCAGTTCTAATCACCTTGACCTTTAGATTCTTCTGATTTTCAATCAAGGTAATGAACTTCTTCAAAATCTCTGGAGCTTCATCTTTCTTGGCTAGAAAGAACACCCAAGTGAATCTAGAATAATCATCTGTCACAACGAGACAATATGACTTTTTCCCGATACTCATTACGTTAATCGGTCCGAAAAGATCCATATGAAGAAGTTGAAGAACTGAAGAGAGGAATTGAACAATTTTGGCTTGTGAGGTCTCTTGTGTTGTTTCCCTTTAGCACAAGCGATACATTTCTCAATAGTGGAGAAATCTTTAGAAGGTAGACCAATGACGTGATCTCCCTTGGCGAGTCTGTTCAGATTCTTTAGGTTTACATGACCCAGTCGCCGATGCCATAACAGACAATCATGCTCTGATGCCTTTGAGAACAAACACGTGTTCTCTGTAAATGAATCTGAGTTCATATTATAATATATGCATTGTTTATCCTTGGAGTTCTCATCAGAATCCACTTCTCAGGCACTACAAAGCCAGGCTTCAGAATAAGACATTCTTTGTTTGTGAAGTGTGTGGAAAAACTCTTATCACAGATTTGAGAAACACTCAGAAGACTGTGATTGAGCTCTTCAACATAGTACACATCTTCAAAACTAAGAGTTCCATTAGTGACCGTGCCCTTCATGCTTATCCTTCCTCCCTTGTCTCCAGCAAATGATACATAACCTCCATTGAATGGTGTAACTTCATGCAACTGAGAGAAATCCCCAGTCATATGCCGGGAACAGCCACTATCTACATACCAAACATGTTTAAGCTTGCTTGGCTTTCCCTGCATAGTATACATTCAATTAATGAGAAACAGGTACCCAAATCATAACAGATTTAGGTGTTTTGGTAATAGAAGAAACTCTATCCTTGGGTTTGGGTTTGGGTCTTTCTGAATTGAGCTTAATATGTTTTGTCATGCTTCCACTGCCCTGGTCAACTGGTTTTGTCTTAGTTTTGAAAATTCTTTGATTTTGCTTACGAAAACCATATTGTGTTTTGTTTGATTTCTTATGTCTTTTTGCAGTGGAAGGAGTCTGAGTCTGAGTCCCCTTTTGAGAGGTTGCCTTAGGCTTGGAGGATGGTACAGTCCTCACATGTTTGTTAACTAGTTTAGCCTTAGGTATGACCTTCTGATTCTTCCCATAGAAGAATTCAGTAGGTCGGTGCAGACAGTGTCTAGCAATGTGGCCTGGTTTCCCACATGCATAGCAGCAGACCTTTTGGTGAAATTCAATTGGATCAAAGGGCTTAACATCACATTTACTCTGACCAGAGGATAAGTTTGAGAAGATTTGTTCCAAGGACCCAGTTGGAACATAAGGTTCACAGTTGGGATTCAACTGTGGAACCCTCTCTTTAGTAACTGTGGAATGAGCCTTGACTGCCTGCTTGGTCAAATGAGAGGAAGTTGATTGTGAGACAAGATTTATGCAAATGTTTTCTGAAAACTTTTTAACATATCATTAGGCTTAATATTAATTTCATCAAATTTTCCAACAAAATCAGTTTTTGGAACAAAAGATGATTGTCTTGTAGATGTTGAACAATCTGTGCTCCTCCTAGCACTTCTTTCTACCTCCTTCTCCTCTGAACCTGAAACACTTAGTTTTTTCTGCACAAACCTCAGAATCATTAGTCATAATAGGGTCAACTGCAAGAACAACAGGATTTGTGGGAAAATCATAAGTACAATCAGAGTCTGATTGCAAGTCATCAACAGATGTGTTGATCCTTGGCATGCTTGAGTAGTTATGATTAAAAGGTGGTTCACACTCAGTATAACCAACACCCTTACCCTTCTTTACCCGGTATTGTATGTTTACCATGTTTTCTAAAACTTTGCTTGAGTAATCAAACTTTTCGCATTTTACTGAAGTTTTAGAAAGCTGAGTTTTAACTTGGTCCAACTCTAAAGTGAGTTCATCGATTTTACGTCGAGCATCTCGATAGTTGGACTCTTTGTCACTTAAAAGTTCCTTTAGCCTTGCCACATCCCGACCCTCGGCCTCAAGTTTTCTTTTGAAAATACCCTCATTTTTAAGAAATTCTGAGTTAAAGTATTTAAGTTTAGTTACTTCTTTGATTAATGATTCATTATGTGATCTGTATTTAAATACTTTATCAATGCATGAGGTAGAGCAAAGATTTTCAGTTACCTCCTTTTGTTTGTCGTCCACCTCGGCCATGAATGCATGACTTAAAGTCAGCTCTAATTCCTGCACCTGATCACTCCAGTCATAGGAGTCAGTCTCCTGAGTCACCAACGCTTTAGATGTGCTAGAGCTTCCTCCTGCAGCTGCCGTCCCGGATTTCTCTTCAGGTTTCTTCTCTCCTTCTTTATCCACCTTTGGCTGCTTACATTCTCTGGCAAAGTGACCCGGTTGGTCACAATTGTAACATCGCAGCTTTGACTTATCAAAACCGAGCTTCTTTCCTGGATTGTTTCCAAAGCTGTTTCTTCCATAACGCTTGATGAACTTCTTAGCTCTGAAAACTGCCATTGCCATCTGCCACGAGATATCCATTTCTTCAACATCGGCTGGATTGATTTGCTCTAGGTTGTCTTGAGTGAGATTGGATGGTGCCAATTCTCCTGCTATGAAAGCATTGTAGCTGTTCATGAATCCTTTAAACAACAGCAGATTCTCTTCACTTTCTAGATTGACTTTAGGTACTGATCCGGTTTGTCCAGATGATAAGAATGCTGTCTCAAAAGGAATTACATGTGATGAAGAGGGCTGATAGTGCTGCATTCCTGATGATTGATGATTGATTGCTGACAGAAGGGCAGAGTTTTCAGAGACAGGAGCAATGCCCATTGAGCTGGCATGATTCAGTGCTCTCTGCTTATCATCCATATCATAGGAGTTGATGATTGAGATCAGCTCACTCAAGGAAGTCTTGTACATATCTTTGGTCCTTTTGATTGTTGTACAATTTGAATTCCAAGTATAAGGTAATGAGTTTAGCAGCTTCTTGTTTACTTCTCCCTTTGTCATCTCAATTCCAGAACTAGTCATCTCAGTCATCAGATGTGTAAATCTGTTAAGTTGTGCTTCAAGAGACTCTCCCTTGATGTGATTAAACATGTTAAATCTCTGCCTGAGCATATCCTTCCGACTTTCTCGCATGTCCTCATTTCCTTCAAATCTTTCAACCAAGGCATTCCAGAGTTCCTTAGCAGTCTTGTGCTCCTTAAATCCATGAGCAACATCAGTCGATAAGGCCATTGTAATGGAAGCATATGCCTTTTCATCCTTTTCCATCATGAGTATGTCATTGTCGGTGTACAATTCCGGATCCTTGGGAACAAGAGGACCATTGATCTCACTCTGGTATGAGGGTACATAGGGACCCTCCTCAATCGATCTCCAAAGCTTTGGATCGGTATACTTGATGAATGACTGAAATCTAAACTTCCAATCTTGGAAGTTATCTCCTGACACGAGCCTTGGTGGCTTTGTTCCGGTGCCGATCTCATTGTCCAGATTGAGTAAGTTGGACAAATTTGTCAGATTCTTTGAAGTCATGATGAATCAGAAAATTTTCTAAGTCCAGTACACGAATTCCCTGTAGCTCCCTGTAGATACTGCTCAAAGTTAAACTGACAAATCTGTACTCGAAAATCCTTGTAATCGAAAATATCCCTGTACTCGAAAATATTCTTGTACTCGAAATCCTGTGTGTATTCGAATCTGACACTGTATTCGAATCTGTACTCGAAAAGTTGTACACGAACTCCTCTTGTACTCGAAAAGTATTTATACTTCGAACACTCTAGCTGTACTCGAAATAGCTGAACTCGAAAATTCTGAACTCGAAAACACTTAAGAAAAATTTTATAAAAATATTTCTTAAGATTTGGTGTCCCAAATTTACACAGTAGCTAGATGAAGTAGAGAAGAATGATAAAGTATAAAACTTGCTTCAGAAAGTTGTTACCTTGATGATGAAAAGAGCACTCAAGCTCTGATACCACTTGTAGGTCCTCAAACTGATCAAGATCCAAACTTTATCTCTGTAAACATCATCAATGATCTCTAACAAGTGCGGAATCCAAGTTAGAAACCCGAAAGCAAGTAGAAAAATGCAAACTTTATAAATATTGCAAAACTTCGAGTACAAGCGCCTCAATACGTCTAGAGAGCGTATGCCTCGGGATTCCAACCTAAACCTGTACAAAATACGTCTATTTATACTAGGCCTAGGTGTACACGAAATCTAGATACAAAGGTTCGAGTACACGATAACTTCGTGTACTCGAAAAGCTGTACACGAAATTATCCAAAAAACTTTGACTCTTCCGGATTGACTTTGTCAGTCTTCATCGTTTGGCGGGCTCTACAAAACTAGTCGAGACAATGGAGCGTGATGTTAAGAAACTTAAGTGCAGTAGAATTCCAATTGTCAAAGTACGATGGGAGTCGAAGCGTGGTCCAGAGTTCACCTGGGAAAGAGAAGATCAGATATAGCTTAAGTACCCACATTTATTCACGGCGGTCGCTCCAAGTTGAATTTCGGGACGAAATTCCGTCAAATAGGGGAAACTGTAACATCACTGTATTTCAGGTACTTTCATTACATAAATATGTGTATTGATAGAACCTGATATGATAATTTGATAATTTTTGACTGGTTTGATGATATTATCACTGGTATACATTGATGGGAACATAAGATTATACGCATAAACCATGGGGAAGTTAGTTTGAAATATAACTAGATTGAACCACAGTGTTTATTGAAGTTGATTATTTATGAGATGATCTGGTTTTAGTTGGAATGGGTAAAGGTTATTGGTCTAGTCACTAAATATAATCAAAGAGACATGGTCATGGTTTATCGAAATGGTGGTCGGATAGTGGCTGGATAGGTGGCGACCGACTCCTACGTATGCCCTATACATAAACTTATTTCGGTCTATCATGGATATGTCGGTGATATGATTTAGTAGGGTTAAGGCTTGAGAAACTGATAAATGATCAATATAATAACTGGAAGAACATAAGCGATATTGAAAATAACTACACGATGGTGAGGTCACGAATTTAATTTATACATGAATATTATTTCAGAAATATTAACCTAATAGTGTGTTCACGTGGGTAACAATTCACACGAATACAATTATTAGGAATAATATACTGAAACGATATTCCGTAAATGGTAAATCGAATTGAAATATGATACGAATATTGGATTCGAAAAGGTGACGATCTTTACGAATTCGTATGTGAGTAAGGCGTTTCGATGAGATAACCGAAATAATATTTTACGATATTAAATTAAGAAAAAGAATTTAAAAACGTTTATTAGGAATTTGGACCTAAATTGAATTTAAATAAAATCGTTTTATTTAAACAATTATTAAACGAAATTATTTTTATAAATGTTTCGTATCTTAAATATATTTCATGTGAAAACCGAACAAATTAAAAGATGTTAACGCGAAATAAACGAAACCGAGCACACGGGATTGATCTAGGGTATAAAAGCGATAGACACTTGCATCTCCTTCATTTCCAACTTGCATTTCTCTCTCTAGAACTCCAAATCCGGCCATACTTTCTCTCTCTAACTTTTCTCACTCAAATCTTAACCATTTCGAGTGATTCTTGTCTCAAAACATTCGTATACTCGAGGAGAACAAGAAGCCACGAAGATTTCGAGAGTTTGGCCGAGTTTTGAAGGTAGATCGTTGAATTAGTTTTTTGGTTTCCACATAAGAACAACCGGTCGCCACCCTTGTTTGCAAATCGATTTTTAACATCTTTGAACCCTTAATCAAGCTTACCTACGTGATTTGGAGCCATGCTGGAGACCTGTAATCAGACTCGAATGGCCATGGCAGATCGGCCAGAAGGTCCCAATTGACATTGATAGTGTCGATGGGATGGATCTTCGAATTTAGCCATGGTCGAACATAAGTTCCACCGACCTTAACCGCCGATAATGATAATATCGATAGCAGGTTTTCTAGTGTGCTTAGCATGTATCGATATTGTTCCATCGTGTCACACACCCACCCCGAGCCGGCGGGGTAGGATCGAGTTTCCCCGACGGGCGGAAGGTTCCCGGGGCGCGATATCGTGAGTGATAATCGAAGTGATCAGATTGTCTACATTGCACATGATGTAAATGAGAAATGCTAAATATAATAGAATTACAAAGTTAAATTACAGCAGTAACGTTTATAATTTAACAATGTAAATCTATTGTAAAACATCAATATATGACTATCTTGTATTTACACAAGATATACAAAATAATTTATATCATGATGTCTTCAAAAGTATGCAGGTCCAAAATACTAGTCTTCTATCTGAAGTCCTAGTCCAAAAGAAGTGACTTCCTAATTGACCTGTTCGTCACCTGAGAAGTCATGCAAAAATAAAGGTCAACACATGGTTGGTGAGTTCATATAGTTTAGTATTTGAAAATGATTTGAAAATGATTTGAAAATGATTTGAAAACCTCCTTTGGTAAAGACCCTAACCTCATTAACTTCACATGTAATATCCAAATCGGTATGCTTATATATAGGGCATATGTAGGGTCGAGCTTACCGCCCGCCCAGCCAACATCCCACCACATACTAATTCACATATGACACTGTTGTTAATGATAATTAAGCATTTTTACCCATAACACAATCCCATATGTACCTCTGTTTATAGTTCCTGTCATTACAATCATTTGAAATCCCTGTTGATTCCTTAAGTTCATCATACAATATGATTAACCACACAATTGTATAAACAGTTATAAATGCTTAATTAAACAAGTAAATAAACATTTAATAAAATCTAAGTCCTTATGATTGGGGCCTATGGTCATACTCGAGTAGACTAGTCTGTCAATCTAGGTACTTAGTAGTTAGGGAAACTGTAAATATCCTCAAACATACGACCTACAAGTCAAACGGTCTAGCTAGGACTTCTTGAAATGCAGGATTTTATGTTTCGTCAATGTTTTTGGCGTATGCTATCTCTGATATTTCCCAGACTTTCCCTTAAAATGATTTAATGATCGTCTGATTCTGTCACAAGATGTACTTGATGTGTTGATCATAGAATACAAGATTCATTGATCGGTTGTACACTTGATTCATTGTTCAACAAACACTTGGTTTGTAGAACATTGAATGTTGTCTTTGCAAAGATTGTTTTATTGATGTCTTGATGTCCCACACTTGTTTTGTCAAAATGTTCGATTTGATCCCTTGAATTCACCCACTTGTTTTGTCAAAATGTTTGATTTGTTTCCTTGAATTCACCCACTTGATTTCCCAAAATGTTTGTTTTGATTCCCTTGAATTCACCCACTTGATTTCCCAAAATGTTTGTTTTGACTTGTTTGAAATGTTTTGACTTATTGAAAGGTTTAGTTTGACTTGATTATTCACTTAATATATAAGTGAATCAGTAATAAACCTGCATAAAATCTTCCTAGACATGGTCTAGGATAACATTCATATATATGTAAAACATATAAATTTAAAAGCATTAAAGTAAACAATTTAAGTAAACAGTTTACACATGCTTCTCAGCCCCGCGTTTTAAAACAAAAATGTTAGAAAAGGGGCAATGAACTCACCTGTGTTGTTGTCTATTGTACTATCACAGAATACGCACTCTTGTTTGTAGACTAAGTTTCTTCGGTTCCTGAGTTATATTATAAGAATTCGAATATAATAAGTACGCGTAGTAGTCATTGTGTCCTATGGTTTGGTCTTGTTGTGTGTGCCACTAAGTGTCTTAACACTAAGTGCATCTAAGATCTAACCTATCTTAGTTACCCTGTTTGATCCCCAATCCCATAGTTTAGTTACTTAGTTGTAATAAATTACCTTTACATTTTTAGAAATTTCGGCAGAGTTTCCTTTGTATTTTGAGCAAATCCAGACAATTATATTGTCTATTTTATAACAAGTTCCCAATTCAATTTATTCAAAGTAAGTAATTTAAATCAAACGTTACAATTTAACTTCCATTTAAAATCATTTAATTAATTCTAACAAGTTCCAATTAAGTTCCTTTTTATTAAGATCTCATAATGTCTTATTTCAATTAAACATTTGTATATGTTGGGCCTTAGTTGGCCCATTGAGTCCATATCAAGTCGTTTAGTAGTCTTTGATATTCAATGACTTCCCTTGATGTATGAAATTTGTAAATTTAATACCAGCCATCCCCACTAGATCGTTAGGGTGTTTAACTAGAACCCATTTCCAACCTGTACATGGTGTCATTTATCCATAATGAGTGCTTCCTAATTATATAGGTTTATCAAATAAAACCCTAATTATAATCCCATGCACACACACATGAACTATCTATCCATGCATGCAACGTATTGGATTCATACCTCATTAGAACTTAGGTTAATGACTAATTAACCACTTCTTAGATTATTACCACTAGTTTTATTGATCCTAGTCCCACCCCAACTCTATTAAACGACTTTTAGATTCGGCATGATGTCCAAGGCAGCGAACCCTTTAGAGGGTTAGTCTTAGGTTCGTCTAATGTTTCAGTTTGAAGGTTCGTGAGGTTGCATGGCCATGGTTCGGCCATGCCAGGGTTCGTGGAAAGAAGATGGTTCGCTTCTTAGATGGTTCGGAGACCTAAGGTTCGTCTACTCTTGCATAGTTCGGCGACAGGAAGGTTCGGCATTCAGTGGTTCGTTGCTCAGAACAACTACGGGTTCGTTGTCAGTGGCTCAGGGTTCGGTGCAGGAGAATGGTTCAGTGTAGACAGGTTCGTGGGTCAGACAACAGGGTTCGGTGCCCAGGGTTCGTGAGGTGTCAAGAGGGTTCGGCTCCATCCTGTGCAGTGCAATAGGGTTCGGCCAGCAAACTTGTCCCCTTCGTCCAGCTTGTTGTTCCACGAACCTGTAACTTTTCTTCCTTGTTTGCAGCCAAAATCTGTTATAACCCATTCCTAACAATAACTAATCGAACATTTACTTCTATCTAAGTGGTTTTAAGTGGCTAGTTTTGATTATAATAGCAAAACCCATAAAACTCGTGAAAACCCTCTAAAACCGAATTTAAAGTGAACTTTTACCTTAGATTACAAGGTTGTAAGCTTGTTTTTCTTGTACTTTCGTGATCTTCTCGTCGAGATGAACGTTTTTACACCAAATATACCCGAATCCGGCTTGAAACTATGGAGATCCTTTAGAGAGAAGGTGGAGAAGATGGTTTTTAGAGAGAGAGAGGAGTTGGGACGGGAATGAGGGGAAGGGAAAGAAGGGTGATGGTTGGTGGTGTCATTAATGCATCATTTAATCCGCCCGGTAGTTCGGTTTTGTTCGATTTCGCGTAAAATTACTGGATCGCGTAGTTTTCGCTACAACGACGCGATTTTATAAAAATAGAATTTATTTAATTATTTTAGGTTGTGATTCCTAATAAATTAACTAATATCTTTTCATTTATTAAAATTTTAAATTATTAATTTACTGTTTAAATCGAAATGTACGGTTGTCGCGCGTATTCGTTCGAATCGTCACCCGTACGAACACGACGATAACTATACTTTTCAATCTTGTTTTCTAATTAAAGAATATCATTCAGAACGTTAAACTTTCAGATTTATTCGTACAGATCGTCACCTATACAAATAACCCGTCGATTTATCATTCACATAACAATATTCGTGCGTTTTGTTCTGTAGAGTCTCACATACGTTTATACATAATAAATCCTAAGCAAATAATCACATGATGGTTCTATGTTGTCAGATAATTATATGACTCAAGAACCGTTGTTCTGAACTTTGTTTCTGTTAAATGTTTCTGAAACTGTTCTACTACAACTCACTATGATAATGATAAATGATATGAATATGAAAAGTACTGAAATGTATATGATCCGTACCTGTTTTACTGTTCATGTACTGTAGAGATCACTGTTCCGGTGAGGGTTCCGGCACTGATGTTACAGTCTCCCCTTGTTAGAGAAATTTCGTCCCGAAATTTAAGAGTTGTTATCGGGTACAGCTTCCTCTTCAAACAGTTGGGGATACTTCGACTTCATGTGATCTTCGCGTTCCCAAGTGAACTCGGGCCCGCGTCTTGAATTCCATCGAACCTTTAAAATAGGAATACGGCTTCGCCTCAGTTGTTTAACCTTGCGATCCATAATCTCTAAAGGTTCTTCAATGAAATGTAACTGTTCATCGACTTGAATTTCTTCGATTGGAATGACGAGACTCTCGTCAGCAAGGCATTTCTTTAGATTTGAGACGTGAAACACATCATGCACACCACTGAGTTCATCAGGTAATCTCAGTCTATACGCCACAGGACCAATACGCTCGATGATCTCGAACGGTCCAACGTATCTTGGTGCTAATTTGCCTTTTGTCCCAAAACGTACAACGCCTTTCCATGGGGATACCTTTAACATGACTCGGTCTCCCACTTGGAATTCCAACGGCTTGCGCCGTTTATCAGCGTAGCTCTTTTGTCTGCTCCTTGTTGCTTGTAGTCTTTTTGAATCTGGGCTATCTTGTCAGTGGTTTCCTGAATTAATTCAGGCCCAGTTATTCGATTGTCTCCAACTTCCGACCAACAGATCGGTGACCGACACTTTCGACCATAAAGAGCCTCGAATGGGGCACATCCGATGCTGCTGTGATAACTGTTGTTGTAGGAAAACTCAATTAGTGGCAAATGAGAATCCCAATTACCACCGAAATCTAGAACACAAGTTCTCAACATGTCCTCTAGGGTTTGAATTGTACGTTCGCTTTGACCGTCCGTTTGTGGATGGTAAGCTGTACTCAAATTTAACTGTGTTCCTAGAGATTTCTGTAGTGATTGCCAGAACCGTGAAGTAAATCTGCTGTCTCTATCAGAAATAATTGACAATGGCACACCATGGCGTACCACTATCTCATTGATGTACAATCTTGCCAGTTTATCCATCGTGAAGGTTTCACGCATCGGCAAGAAGTGAGCAGATTTTGTTAAACGATCTATGATCACCCAAATTGTATCGTGGCCACTGGAAGTGCGGGGTAGCTTGGTAATAAATCCATAGCTATTTGTTCCCACTTCCAGAGTGGAATTTCAGGCTGTTCCAGTAAACCAGACGGTCTCTGGTGCTCCGCCTTTACCTTCGCACACGTTAAACATTGACCGACATATTCGGCTATGTCTTTCTTCATTCCCGGCCACCAATAAAATCCACGCAAGTCTTGGTACATCTTATCAGACCCGGGATGAACTGAGTATTTGGTCTTGTGTGCTTCATCGAAGATAAGTCTTCTCAATTCGTCTACCGCAGGGATCCATATACGTTCCTTGTAGTAGATCATACCATCAGGCTTCGTGTCAAACTGTTTCTCTGCTCCGCAATCAAGTTCTTTCTTCAGATTTCCTCGGTCCAGTGCTTCTTGTTGTGCTTGAATGATCTTGTCACTTAAACTGGTCTGCACGGTTATCCCCATTGCTCTAACACGTAGGGGTTTGACCCGTTCCTTCCGGCTCAAGGCATCAGCTACAACGTTCGCCTTTCCCGGATGGTATTTGATCACACAATCATAATCATTCAGAAGTTCAACCCAACGGCGCTGTCGCATGTTGAGCTCCTTCTGATCAAAGATGTGCTGTAGACTTTTGTGATCAGTGAATATGGTACACTTGGTGCCATATAAGTAATGTCTCCAAATCTTCAGTGCGAAGATTACAGCTCCCAGTTCAAGATCATGAGTAGTGTAATTTTTCTCATGAATCTTTAACTGTCTTGATGCATAGGCTATGACTTTGTCCCGTTGCATTAACACACAACCGAGTCCCTGATGGGAAGCATCGCAGTACACAACAAAGTCATCACAGCCCTCTGGGAGAGATAGAATTGGAGCATCACACAGTTTCTGTTTCAGTGTCTGAAAAGCATCTTCCTGTTTCTGCTCCCAGACAAACGGTTCGCTTTTCTGGGTTAGCTTAGTGAGAGGCAAGGCTATCTTAGAAAAGTTTGAGATAAACCTTCTGTAATAACCCGCCAATCCCAGAAAAGACCGTATCTCCGTCGGTGTCTTCGGAGTGTCCCAATTCTTTATCGCTTCAATCTTGGCAGGGTCTACATGAATTCCCTCGCTGTTGACCACATGGCCCAGAAATTGAACTTCTCTTAGCCAAAACTCACATTTGGAGAATTTGGCATAGAGTTTCTCTTCTTTCAACAGCTCCAAGATCTTTCTAAGGTGTTGCTCATGTTCTGTTTTGGTCTTGGAATAAATCAGTATGTCATCGATAAAGACAATGACAAACTGATCCAAGTACGGCTTGCACACTCGGTTCATGAGATCCATGAAAACCGCTGGTGCATTTGTCAATCCGAAGGGCATCACCATGAATTCGTAATGTCCGTATCTTGTTCGGAAGGCCGTTTTCGGTATGTCTTCGTCTTGAACTCTCAGTTGATGATATCCAGACCGCAAGTCAATCTTTGAGAAGTATTGAGCTCCTTGCAGTTGGTCAAACAAATCATCAATCCTCGGTAATGGATACCGATTCTTGATGGTTAGTTTGTTCAGTTCACGGTAATCTATGCACATTCTGAACGATCCGTCTTTCTTCTTCACGAATAAAACCGGAGCTCCCCAAGGTGAGTAGCTCGGTCTGATGAAGCCCTTATCAAGTAACTCCTGTAATTGATTAGACAATTCCTGCATCTCTGAAGGTGCTAACCTGTAAGGAGATTTAGCAACAGGAGTTGCTCCAGGAATTAAGTCAATACGAAATTCTACCGGTCGCGCAGGTGGCAAACCTGGTAGGTCTTCGGGGAATACTTCAGGATATTCTTTCACTACTGGTACATCTTGAATCTTCTTCTTGTCTTTCTCCTTTTCCACCACATGAGCCAGGAATGCTATGCACCGCTTCTGTAGACACTTACGCGCCTTTATGCAAGAAATGATTTTGACACTTCGCTTTGCTTGATCCCCTTTAACTTCCAATACACGATCACTCGGCAATGGAATTCGAAGCAGCTTCTCAGAACAGATGACTTCCACTCGGTTAGATGAGAGCCAATCCATTCCAACAATGATGTCAAAACTACCCAGCTCCATCGGTATCAAATCGATGGTAAATGTAAAATCATTTAGTGTCAATGGGCAGTTCCTATAAACTGTACTAACTGTGATCTGTTTCCCGTTAGCTACTTCTATAATGTAAGGGGAGTCTAACTGTTCCTCTATGGAATCTAGTTGACATGCAAAGTCGGTAGAGATAAAACTCTGATCCGCACCAGTATCAAATAAGACAGATGCATAAAAGTCATGTAAGAGAAACGTACCAGTGACCACATTTGGGTCCTGGCGTGCAGCTGGTGCTCCGATAGCAAAGGCTCGTCCACGGGGTGCTTGAACTGCTGGTTGAGCCTTCTTTGGGCAGTTCTTCGCAAAGTGGCCTTGTTCGCCACAATTATAGCATCCACCATTGTTCTGATTTGCTGGTGGAGGAAGAGCCAAAGCAGCATTGTTGACTGCTTGGTTAGGAGTCATCCTACAGTGTTGGACCCAATGGCCCTTTCTTCCACATCCTGTGCAATGCTTGCAGGGAGTGTCAGCAGTGTGGTGATACTGACACTTGGCACACAGAGGAAACGTGCCAGTGTAGGGTTTGCGGTTGGGGTTTTGTGGTGCTGCTGCTATTTGTTGCAGAGGTGTGGCCACCGCGTAGTTCTTGATGGTCTTCTATTTCTTCTTTTGATGGTGAGAGGGTTTCTTTGAAGATTCTGCTTTGTTCTTACTGGGTTCAGCCTCCTTCTTTAGGGCTCCAGAGGCTACCATGAGGTCAGTGAGTTTCCCAGACAGTCTCACTGCAGATTCAACAGTAGTAGGGTTGGCTGAAACAACCATACCCTGAATGCAGGCAGGAAGTCCACCTACATAACGGTCTATCCTTTTCTCCAAAGTTGGTACCATGTCAGGTACCAAAGCAACCAACTCGTGGTAACGAGTGGTATACCCCATGTGATCAGCTCCCTTCATCACATGGTTGGATAGTTCAACCTCCAATTTTTGCAGCTCGTTCTTGGGACAGAACTCTGTTCGCAGCAGTGTCTTGAAATCTTCCCATGGCATGGCCATGGCTTCTTCTCTTCCTCGGGCATTAATCTGACCGTTCCACCAGGTCAGAGCCCGTTTGTTGAATGTTCCCGCTGAGTAACGGACCTTGTGGTGTTCGGGACAGCTGCAAAGATCCAACGTTGCCTCAATCTTCTCAATCCATTGGATTAATCCAACGGCGCCTTCAGACCCACTGAAACTGGGTGGCTTACATCCTACGAAGGACTTGTAGGAGTAGTGAGATGAATCTCCAGTGTTTCCACTGGCTTCCCCTGATGTGTTGCCAGTATTGAGGATCTCATTACGAAGACGAAGGAACATCTCCGGTATAGCTTCTTTCATCTGATTCGTCATCTGGCTACTCAGTAACGTCACCAGAGCGATAGTAGCAGGATCCATGGTCGGTACTGTGCCCGAACCAGATGCTTGAGTAATCAATGGAGGAGGGGGAGGAGGAGGTGGAGGAGGTGGTGGTGGAGAGTCATTCGGAGACGGTGTGGAGGAGTGTGGAGCCAAGTCTTGTGGTGGTAGCTGTATCAAGGGAGGTTGTCTTCGTGGAGGCATTCTGATCATAACCAATAAAGTTATCAGTTAGTGCAATGATCGAATACAGAAGACAATATGCAAATAAGTCTTAAGTCCTAAGTTCTCTACATGCAGGGTCCCTAGGTTATAGTCTAGGCCAAACCGTTTAAATAAGTGACCTATATTTCTCTATAACCATGGCTCTGATACCAATCTGTCACACCCCGAGCCGGCGGGGTAGGATCGAGTTTCCCCGACGGGCGGAAGGTTCCCGGGGCGCGATATCGTGAGTGATAATCGAAGTGATCAGATTGTCTACATTGCACATGATGTAAATGAGAAATGCTAAATATAATAGAATTACAAAGTTAAATTACAGCAGTAACGTTTATAATTTAACAATGTAAATCTATTGTAAAACATCAATATATGACTATCTTGTATTTACACAAGATATACAAAATAATTTATATCATGATGTCTTCAAAAGTATGCAGGTCCAAAATACTAGTCTTCTATCTGAAGTCCTAGTCCAAAAGAAGTGACTTCCTAATTGACCTGTTCGTCACCTGAGAAGTCATGCAAAAATAAAGGTCAACACATGGTTGGTGAGTTCATATAGTTTAGTATTTGAAAATGATTTGAAAATGATTTGAAAATGATTTGAAAACCTCCTTTGGTAAAGACCCTAACCTCATTAACTTCACATGTAATATCCAAATCGGTATGCTTATATATAGGGCATATGTAGGGTCGAGCTTACCGCCCGCCCAGCCAACATCCCACCACATACTAATTCACATATGACACTGTTGTTAATGATAATTAAGCATTTTTACCCATAACACAATCCCATATGTACCTCTGTTTATAGTTCCTGTCATTACAATCATTTGAAATCCCTGTTGATTCCTTAAGTTCATCATACAATATGATTAACCACACAATTGTATAAACAGTTATAAATGCTTAATTAAACAAGTAAATAAACATTTAATAAAATCTAAGTCCTTATGATTGGGGCCTATGGTCATACTCGAGTAGACTAGTCTGTCAATCTAGGTACTTAGTAGTTAGGGAAAACTGTAAATATCCTCAAACATACGACCTACAAGTCAAACGGTCTAGCTAGGACTTCTTGAAATGCAGGATTTTATGTTTCGTCAATGTTTTTGGCGTATGCTATCTCTGATATTTCCCAGACTTTCCCTTAAAATGATTTAATGATCGTCTGATTCTGTCACAAGATGTACTTGATGTGTTGATCATAGAATACAAGATTCATTGATCGGTTGTACACTTGATTCATTGTTCAACAAACACTTGGTTTTTAGAACATTGAATGTTGTCTTTGCAAAGATTGTTTTATTGATGTCTTGATGTCCCACACTTGTTTTGTCAAAATGTTCGATTTGATCCCTTGAATTCACCCACTTGTTTTGTCAAAATGTTTGATTTGTTTCCTTGAATTCACCCACTTGATTTCCCAAAATGTTTGTTTTGATTCCCTTGAATTCACCCACTTGATTTCCCAAAATGTTTGTTTTGACTTGTTTGAAATGTTTTGACTTATTGAAAGGTTTAGTTTGACTTGATTATTCACTTAATATATAAGTGAATCAGTAAATAAACCTGCATAAAATCTTCCTAGACATGGTCTAGGATAACATTCATATATATGTAAAACATATAAATTTAAAAGCATTAAAGTAAACAATTTAAGTAAACAGTTTACACATGCTTCTCAGCCCCGCGTTTTAAAACAAAAATGTTAGAAAAGGGGCAATGAACTCACCTGTGTTGTTGTCTATTGTACTATCACAGAATACGCACTCTTGTTTGTAGACTAAGTTTCTTCGGTTCCTGAGTTATATTATAAGAATTCGAATATAATAAGTACGCGTAGTAGTCATTGTGCCTATGGTTTGGTCTTGTTGTGTGTGCCACTAAGTGTCTTAACACTAAGTGCATCTAAGATCTAACCTATCTTAGTTACCCTGTTTGATCCCCAATCCCATAGTTTAGTTACTTAGTTGTAATAAATTACCTTTACATTTTTAGAAATTTCGGCAGAGTTTCCTTTGTATTTTGAGCAAATCCAGACAATTATATTGTCTATTTTATAACAAGTTCCCAATTCAATTTATTCAAAGTAAGTAATTTAAATCAAACGTTACAATTTAACTTCCATTTAAAATCATTTAATTAATTCTAACAAGTTCCAATTAAGTTCCTTTTTATTAAGATCTCATAATGTCTTATTTCAATTAAACATTTGTATATGTTGGGCCTTAGTTGGCCCATTGAGTCCATATCAACTCGTTTAGTAGTCTTTGATATTCAATGACTTCCCTTGATGTATGAAATTTGTAAATTTAATACCAGCCATCCCCACTAGATCGTTAGGGTGTTTAACTAGAACCCATTTCCAACCTGTACATGGTGTCATTTATCCATAATGAGTGCTTCCTAATTATATAGGTTTATCAAATAAAACCCTAATTATAATCCCATGCACACACACATGAACTATCTATCCATGCATGCAACATATTGGATTCATACCTCATTAGAACTTAGGTTAATGACTAATTAACCACTTCTTAGATTATTACCACTAGTTTTATTGATCCTAGTCCCACCCCAACTCTATTAAACGACTTTTAGATTCGGCATGATGTCCAAGGCAGCGAACCCTTTAGAGGGTTAGTCTTAGGTTCGTCTAATGTTTCAGTTTGAAGGTTCGTGAGGTTGCATGGCCATGGTTCGGCCATGCCAGGGTTCGTGGAAAGAAGATGGTTCGCTTCTTAGATGGTTCGGAGACCTAAGGTTCGTCTACTCTTGCATAGTTCGGCGACAGGAAGGTTCGGCATTCAGTGGTTCGTTGCTCAGAACAACTACGGGTTCGTTGTCAGTGGCTCAGGGTTCGGTGCAGGAGAATGGTTCAGGGTAGACAGGTTCGTGGGTCAGACAACAGGGTTCGGTGCCCAGGGTTCGTGAGGTGTCAAGAGGGTTCGGCTCCATCCTGTGCAGTGCAATAGGGTTCGGCCAGCAAACCTGTCCCCTTCGTCCAGCTTGTTGTTCCACGAACCTGTAACTTTTCTTCCTTGTTTGCAGCCAAAATCTGTTATAACCCATTCCTAACAATAACTAATCGAACATTTACTTCTATCTAAGTGGTTTTAAGTGGCTAGTTTTGATTATAATAGCAAAACCCATAAAACTCGTGAAAACCCTCTAAAACCGAATTTAAAGTGAACTTTTACCTTAGATTACACGGTTGTAAGCTTGTTTTTCTTGTACTTTCGTGATCTTCTCGTCGAGATGAACGTTTTTACACCAAATATACCCGAATCCGGCTTGAAACTATGGAGATCCTTTAGAGAGAAGGTGGAGAAGATGGTTTTTAGAGAGAGAGAGGAGTTGGGACGGGAATGAGGGGAAGGGAAAGAAGGGTGATGGTTGGTGGTGTCATTAATGCATCATTTAATCCGCCCGGTAGTTCGGTTTTGTTCGATTTCGCGTAAAATTACTGGATCGCGTAGTTTTCGCTACCAACGACGCGATTTTATAAAAATAGAATTTATTTAATTATTTTAGGTTGTGATTCCTAATAAATTAACTAATATCTTTTCATTTATTAAAATTTTAAATTATTAATTTACTGTTTAAATCGAAATGTACGGTTGTCGCGCGTATTCGTTCGAATCGTCACCCGTACGAACACGACGATAACTATACTTTTCAATCTTGTTTTCTAATTAAAGAATATCATTCAGAACGTTAAACTTTCAGATTTATTCGTACAGATCGTCACCTATACAAATAACCCGTCGATTTATCATTCACATAACAATATTCGTGCGTTTTGTTCTGTAGAGTCTCACATACGTTTATACATAATAAATCCTAAGCAAATAATCACATGATGGTTCTATGTTTTCAGATAATTATATGACTCAAGAACCGTTGTTCTGAACTTTGTTTCTGTTAAATGTTTCTGAAACTGTTCTACTACAACTCACTATGATAATGATAAATGATATGAATATGAAAAGTACTGAAATGTATATGATCCGTACCTGTTTTACTGTTCATGTACTGTAGAGATCACTGTTCCGGTGAGGGTTCCGGCACTGATGTTACACATCGGATGAGATAGTATCGACACTATCGTCAGCATCATCGAGACTAACAGTCTCGACAGGCTAGTCGAACTTGGCATCTTAGAGAACACCATCGATACTAGTATTAATGTTGATATCGATATTATTCTTCGATGCTACTATCGATATTAGCATCGAGAGTACTTGTTGAACTTGTTAATATCGATGGCTATGGGATCGAAAATACTAATTTCGATGATGTAGATATACAAACTTAATAATAACTAATCTAAGGAATGTATTAGCATGTATCCATGCATGCAAGTATGTAATTTAACTTGTCACCTTTTTCATAATATGTATATATTCACAATTGGAATTACATTACTTAGACTTTCGTGAAAATAATATCGTTATAATTTCTCTAAACTTGATTGAGTTCTTAACAACTTAAGTTATAATGATTGAACTTAAATGATGTTTTAATACCATAAGGAATAATGCATGCATGGGTTTATACATGTAATGTTCATATGTGTATATACAAAGGAAGTACCACGGTTCTAATATATGCATATGTATATGTATGATAACATACTCTGACTTTAAAAGGAGTAAATCATTTTTTAGTAGTTAAAACTAACAGGTTTAAACTTATGTTTTAAAATTGATAACCAATATAACGTCAAGTGTTTCATTATAACTTAGAAAATTAACCTAAGATAGTAGCACACTTGTGGATTAAATCTAAACTCATTTGAACACTTAATAATGATAAAATTTATACACCTATGAACACGAAAACACGCGATAAATACATGTTGACACCTTATTTGTCACACCCCTGCGCCGCGTGCGGAATCCACGGCGCGGTGACGTATGAACAGTTGAATCATGCACAAGTATTGAACAAGAACAACCACAATGGATTACTAAGTTTCATAATGTTTAGACAATTGTTTAGTTACAGACAATCTATCTATCAAAAGAAAGACAACTACAGACCCAAAATATAGTTACAAAATAAGACTTCAAACAAGACAATTAAACAATTAGGATTTAGTGTGTTTCTAATCCATCCTAGCATGTTTCTTCATCTTGTTCTATCTTAGAATGGTCTCCTTAGTTGTCCCTGAGAAAGTATTAAACCTGATTACCTGAAACACGTGAAAAGTAACTGTCAACTACAGAAGTAGTTGGTAAGAACAATAGGTTTAACATTTGTAAACATGAATATGTAATATAAGGCATAGGTATATTAAAGCAATAATGGAATTACATGGATGGGTTTCAACCCAAACTAACATCAGGTATGTCAAACGAGTGTAAACAGTCCAAAGACTGGTTGCACAAAAACCAACATATAATCAAGTCCCAAACTACGTTTGGAGTCAGAAAATTAGTCAGCAACAATGATAACCATACGTAACCGAAATCTGCAGTTAGTTTTTAAAACAAATTTAAAAACTAACTGCAGCAATCGGTCTGCCCAAATGTGTCCGCTTTCCCTTGTTGTGATCACCCAGTACTAACGTTAATGAATATGAAACCTGAGGTGTTTATAAGTTTGTTCACAACGATGGACACCATGCTTTTGAACATTGCTTTAAACTAGCGTGTTAATGCCTTATTTGATAACATGATTTGAAAACCTTGTTTGAGTACCATGAAATGAATCCTCTATTTGAATATCATGAAATGAATCCTCTGTTGAATACCATGAAAACCATTGTTTGAATACTATGTTGTGAAACCCTTGATTGAGTACGTAAGACAGTGTCCTTGTATAGAAACAAGGTTTATAAAAGATTACTTTCGAAAACACGAGTTTAGAGTAAAAGAGTTTATAAATTTCATTACTTAAAAGTGTTTATCCTTTATAAAACTATTTGTATAAAAACTGATATAAACAGTTTAAAGAACTTTTCTAAAATCTTTTTAGTAGGAAACGTTAAATAGTTGATAAAACCATTATAATTAGTCGATAATTCCTTTGAAAACAATTGAGAAATCCCTTGGATTTCTAGAGTGAACATGTAATGTTTGTGAAGTATCATGAATCTGTATCATACGATATGATTGAAGTATAAGTATTTGATCACGTGTTCCACCCCAAAACAATTGTAAAAACAGTAAAAAGAGGGGCTAGTGTTCTCACCTGTCTGCAGTAGACTCTGAACTATAACAATTAGCAAGTAGCAAACAGGACTTCTAATTGGTTCCTATATCATTGTAATCATACATAAGATATAAGATTATAATTGTATAGACCTTGATTCATTGATTGACTTGTGTTGACTTGAACTTGATTAACTCTTGATTACTTGATATCATGATTATGATTGTTGTGTAAACTTGAAAGTCATGATTGTGTTACTTGTTTGATCATGGATCCATGAAAAGGATGTGTGATGTTCTTTTATGCACAATCTTGTTTGTACAACATCACATGTGTTTAAGAGTTTGATAAACCATTGATTAACATGTATTTCAGAAATAAATGTTGAATTGTTATGTCTTTGGAATTATGAATTGATCTCATGATTTATGTTAAGTTACAACTTAACCTATTCATGCTCAACTCACAAGTATCATAAGTCGAGGGCCAACCGATATATTCTTGGGCCATGTAAGACACCATGATTATGTTGGGCCAAATGGGATTGAATTGAACCGAATGGGATGTCGTGAGCCACCTATGTGAACTATTGGGTCAAGGGTACTATGGTACTTGATATGATGTGGGCCGAATGGAATCAAATTGGGCCAATTAAGGTCATAATGGGTCAACCTAATTCCATTGGGCTTGGTTTAAGTCTATGGGCCGGTTGCTACTGAAATTGGGCCTTGTAGCATTGAGTTGGGCCGGATGGAGTTGAATTGAGCTTATTCCAATGTGGACCGATGTTAACTACTCAATTGGGCCACTTAGAATCATAATGGGCCGAATGGGTTATGGGCTGCCAACTTTGGGCAGCGAACCTATCTCCTTTTCTTCAAAGGTTCGGCTAGCATGAAACAAGGTTCGCCGGCTCCCTGGTTGTCAATGGATTCAGCTAGGGTTCGTCGATGGTCAGCCTAGGTTCGTGAGGCTCCTAAGGTTGGGCTACATGTCAACGAACCATGCAAGGGTTCGGCTGGTACTTCCACGAACCATGCAGGGTTCGTGGACTCCATAGGGTTCGCCGAAGATGCTCATATCCATGAAGGTTCGTGTAGGTCCCTGTAGTTCGGCTGATCATGAAACGAACCATGCAGGGTTCGTTATGGCTCACCGAGACCCCAAAGGTTCGTGATGGTTCGTGAAGCACCTCAAGGTTCGGCCAGTTGCAAATGAGGGTTCGGCACCCAGCAGGTGAGGGTTCGGCTGCCACTTTCCCGACGAACCTGTCGAGCTGCTTCCTCACCATCATCAAATCTCTGGATCCAGACCATGATCTAAGCTAGTATGACTTCAGGGAATGTTACTATAGGTGCGAAAATGGAAATGGTGTGCAAGAATCCGGCTAAGTGTCGGGTTTGAACCAAAAACACAAGAAAACCCTATTTTCCCGAAACTTCTTCGGTTCATACCTCATTTTTGGCCGGTGAAAACTTCCGATCTGTTGTACTTTCTTGTAGTACTTGTTGAGAGCTTCGCGTAGACACCGAGAACACCGAAATCCGTTGAGAAACGAGCAAGTTATTCACGTTTGAAGCTCGATTTTTAGAGAGGGAGTGGCTTGGACGAAAATTCTAGAGAGAGAAGTGGTTGTTGGTGGATTTAATGAGAAAATGGCCTTGTTCAAGGCTTTTATAGCCCGTGTGGTATTCGGGTCCGTTTTGGTCGCTCGGTTCGCGTTTCCGGAACGTAACGCGTATTTTACGCGATTTAAAATAAAAGATTATTATTCTCATCTTTTTGATAAGTTTCAAAATTGTAAAAATATAAAATAATCTATTTTAATTATTTTTGCTCTTCGTTCGTTGACAGATCGTTAAACAGATACAATTACGTGTATACCCGCAATCGCGTATGTTTTTCGATCGTATTAATTATTTAAAGTCGTTTAATCATAACTATAAGTTCAACATTCGTTTCATTATGGATCGTCACCCATAACTATACTCAGTCTCGCTTACGTATTACGATTCTTGTTGAATTAATTAATTGTCATAATATTCGTCTTAACACTACGCACTAACACTATCCTGTTACACCGAACGCAGTATATATATAGGGCTCACTCTAGCTGCCCACCACTGTTTCGATATAACACGATACTGTTCTTGCCTAGTGTAATCGATTGTAAATAATAATACATACTTGTTCTCAAATAATAAGGATTCTAACACACAAGCACATAATGAACATATGAATCACATAGATTAACTGAACATGGACACACACTGTTCTAACACTGTTTACGACTATCATGACTAAATGCACAAATGTTACATTATTGATTCCATCTACATGAGCGCGCATTTTACAAAAATCTGAATTCTAAGATATTCAGGTGAGTTCTCATAACCCCCATTTTAAATCATCTTTGCTTTTAAACTTAGGGTGGAACATGTATGCCAAAACGAATAATATTTTGATAACACATGCGTGAAACCTGGATTATCATTGTGATATTCTTATTATTGAGATAATTATTGATTGATGTGGATTATCACAACTTCGTGAGTCATTGTTGGTTGAGTTGACTTCGGTCCTTTTCAATGACTGAATTACTGTTTGTTGAGTGACTTCGGTCCTCCACGGTGATTCCACTGTTGGTTGAGTTGACTGTGGTCCTCTGCAGTGCATTGTGTTGACACTTATGCATATTTGGAAGGTCGTTGATCGAGTTGACTTCGGTCCTCCGCGATGATTCCACCTACCGTTGATTGAGTTGACTAAGTTCCATCGCGGTACGTTATATTGAGATAATTAAGATGAATGATGATTATTGATGATGAATGTTGATTATCTATTTGATTATCTAATCGATTATCAATTTAATGTGTTCGGTTGAGATTGATTGGATATACTTGAATGGTTACGTGGTATCACTTGAATTATTTGATTGGTGTGTTTGTTGTGTGTGGATAGAGCTGGATTATCTCACAGGTTCACATGTGTATTTTCTTAAAAGCTATAAACTTTTATAAACGCTTATAAACATTTTTAGAAAATGAAAAACTTATGATTACTCACCAACTACTTCGTAGTTGACACTTGATTTTCTACATGTTTTAGGGAATGAGGAGAATTATGTAGAGGAGGATAGCTCAACACTTTTTGGACATCATCACTTAGGGTCTCGGACTTTTCTAAATTAACTGGATTACTAAAGACTAGTGTTTAGTTAATTTAGCTATATCGTTTTTGTAAATTGTTGTACTTGAATCATGATAAGCATGATTTTTGTGTAATAACTTTAATTGATTTAATTGATATGTGATGATACATTTAGATGCCCACGAGCTTATGAACAATCTACACATCCCTCGTGGCATCCCGACGTTTCCGCCATCGGTCGGGTTGTTATATAATAAAATTCTTTCGGTGTCACATCATAAAAGGCCCATGTGTGCCTCATATATGGATATTTGGTGTAAGATAAAAATTAAAACAATTTGACATGTTAAATTAATAATATTGATTATGTGAAAAACAAATTCGAGAAATATTAGATATAGGTCAACTAAGATCCCCTATATATTGCTCGAGACTTCAAACGCCCATACATCTATTTATGTTGTAAGTCTCTCATGTTACTAATTTTTTCTGCTTTGTTTGCTAGGATCTAATGGCTTTGTTTTTGTTAACCTAATTAAAACTTTTCAGAAAGATCACTTTTGCTGTCATCCTCGTGTGCTTTATTGTGGGTTGCCTCTCTTTGACAGTCAATGCGGCCAAAATGTATTGTTAGTATTTGAGATGAATCATTCCTTGTAAACTTTGCATCTCTCATATTTACGACCTATGTAAGATTTGCTTAAAGTGTTATAGGTGTAGGATGGTTAAACATCTTTTCCTCGTCCAACTGTTATGTTGTAAGTTTGAAATAACAAATAATTAGGATATATAGAAAAAGCTTTCACGTACAATTATACTGTGAAATGTGGCAAAATTAATTTAATTAGAAATGTTATATTTCATTGTTCTTGTCTTTGTCAATATATGAATTGAGCCATTAGAAAAACACAAGTCCGAAAGACTAGGTATAGAAATCAGGATGATGACTTGCATATGTGAGAAAATAGGGTTAGATAGCAAGAAATTAAATTTTAAAAAAATTGGGAGGCCTTGTATCCTAAATAAGATGAATGATACAATTAATATTAAGATATTTAAAAATGTGAAAAGAAGACAGGAGATGACACCAATAAAAACTATGAAAACCGTCCAAGTAGAGAGGAGTAGAGGTAGGCTCAAACAAATTTGGGATTAGCATATTAAACATGATCATTAAAATTACACCTCAAAAGTATATAAATATATAATCAAAGCTAAAATTCTTGCAGATGCTAGATAAAGGTTATGAAATTTTAGAAGAACACATATTTACTTTTTATTGGAACTTTTCTTTGTTTAGCTTTAGCATTAGTTTTGTGTTATTAAACTACAATTTACGTCCTTGTTGTTTACTCAAAATATCAACTTTCGTCCCTGCCGCTGAATTTTTGCACTTTGCGTCCCTATCGTTTCTAAATTATTCCAATTGATTCCCTCCAGATTAACTCCGTCTGTTTTCGGTTGCCAAATAGACAACATGATGTTTATACCCTCATGGATTCATTCTGATGCTTTGAAAATGGCAATATGTTAGAGTAAACTACAATTTGCGCTCCTATGGTTTATTTAATAATTCAACTTTCATCCCTGGTCTTTAGTATCGTATTTCTAAAACACACTTTCATTATTCTCAAGTATTTTAAGTATTTACGAGCGCATACATGACCACAGTTTTTAGGATCCTCACGTTGTAGATCGCAAATGTTTGTTATTATTTAAAGCGTTAATTTGGTGACACATTACAACCTGAGCTTCGATAATAACGTGAAAAGCTCTAAGCTTGACATGTAATGTTTAATTCAATTAACGAGTTAAATAATAATGTGTACCTTATGCGAACTCGTAACGAACAAAAAAGTTCTATACAGTGAACGAAGATTAGTGATTTACAACCTGATGATCAGAACTTGAACCTGAATAAACTTTAGTCTCATATACACACGTGACCGAGCTAGATAATAACGTGAAAAGTTGTAAGCTTGGGTTGTAACGTTTCACACAATTAACTTGTTAAATAATAACGTTCAAATTTTGCGAATACGTAACGACCCGAAAAATTTATATATAGTTAATGAAAATTAGTAATTTACAACCTGACGATCTAATCTCGAACCCAAATACCATGGTCTCATATTCGCTCGTGAATACTAAAGATACTTGAGAATATTAAGTGGGTTTCAAAAATACAATGTTAAAGTCTAGGGATGAAAATTGATATTTTAAGTAAATCACAGGGACACAAATTGCAGTTTATTTTAAGAAATTGACATCTTTCAATTAATCAGATGAGTCCCTAGGGGTATACACGTCATTTTGTCTATCTGGCAAATGGAAAACAAACAGAGTTATGTGGGAGGGACTCAAATGGAATAAATCAGAAACGGCGGGGACGCACACTACAAAAATTAAGCGACAGGTAAAAAGTTGATATTTTAAGTGAACCACAGGGATGCAAATTACAGTTTACTCTTATAAATATTATGTGTATATAGATTTAGTAGAGGAAAGTAGGGGTGTTCAAAAGCCGAGCCGAACCGAGCCAGGGGTCAGCTCGGACTCGACTCGGATTTAAGCCGAGTCTGGATCAGCTCGGCTCGTATTGTAAATCGAGCCTTAAATCTTGGCTCGGACTCGGTTCGTTTTTAACCGAGATGGCTCAGCTCGGTTCGTTTTTGGCTCGTTTTTTTATTTTAATATTTGATTCGCATTCACCTCAACTCGGATCATTTTATCTAATGGTCATGACTTCTGCGAAGGCCATATGTGTCACACCCCGAGCTGGCGGAATGGATCGACTCTCCCGTCGGGGCGCGATATAGAGTGATAATCAGAATGATCAGATTGTATACATAGCATCAATATTTGAGAATAACTAAAGAACAATAATAATTAAACTAGGATTACAAAGTTAAATTACAATTGTCATTGTTTGATAATCTAACTAAGTAAACCTATCAAAAGAATCATGAGTTCACTATCTTGTAACTCTACAAGATATCTAAATGATTCACAAGTAATTAAAAAAATATGTGCTTCCAAAAGCTAGTAGGTCCTCTATCTAGCATCCTAGTATGCATTCCTGAACCTTAGCTTAATCTTGTACATCACTTGAGAAACATGTAAGAAAACAAAGTCAACACATGGTTGGTGAGTTCATAGTGTTTTATAATTTAAAATGAGATTTACAAACCGTTTACGGTAACAACCTTAACCTTAACCTCACCAACAACACATATCCTATCTAGTCAAGTATATTTTATATATAGAGCATACGTGGGGTCAAGCTTACCGCCAGGCCACCACATACTGGACCACATGTAATATTGTTGTTAACGATAATTAAGCGTTTCATTCCCTACCAATTCCAACAACATCCTTACTCGAGTGACAACCTTAACCTCACCAATGACACCTATCATATCCAACCATGTATGCATATATATAGAGTATACATAGGGTCAAGCTTACCGCCAGCCCACCACATACCGGGCCACATAAGATACTGTTATTGACGATAACTAAGTGTTTCACTCAATACCACTACCACATTCCTTAGAGCCTGAAAACAAGTTTTGAGCTTTCATCTATGGACAACTGAATACTAGGAGGGTGCGTCATCAAAAGATAAATACGTTGGCATTCAGTATCAATCCTCAGAAGCAACTACGGTGTAACGGTCTGCATTGGTGCGTAGTTAGAGGATATTCATTAGTAGGCACAAACTCTACTAATGGTATCATAACCATCCTAGCTACCGTTACAAAACATGGATAGACAATGAAGAACACTGATTGACTAGTAGGGGTTGACACCATCAGTTCACACACGTTGGCCAATCAGTCTGTCTTGCAAGGTCCTGACAACGAATGTACACCGAATGACTAGTAAGGGTTGACACCAGTTCAACACACGTTGGCCAATCAGTCTGTCTTACAAAGTCCTTATGCTTAGTATTCAGACTTATGACTTTCCGATATCATGTGCACATGTACCTGTTTACCAACCGGATCCCATCCATCCACGTGAGTATGTTTGAGTTTGAGTTTGAGTTTGAGTATGAGTATGCGTATGAGTACGTGTATGAGTATGAGTATGTATGAGAAAATAATGAGTTTGTATATCTAAATGTGATTTTGTATGAGAAAGTATGAGTTTCTATGTGAAAGTATGAGTTAGTGTGAGTACGTGTGAGTTTGTATGTGAAAGTATGTGTTTGTATAGGAAAATATGAGTTCGAGAAAGTATGAGTTTGAGAAAGTGTTTGTATGAGTAAGTATATCTTTGAGAAAGTATATATGTTCAAATTAGTTTATAGAAGAAATCATAAAGTTTCATGCATAAACATAACAAGTATAAAGTTTCATGCATAAACATAACAAGTATACAATTTAGCAGTCAAAAATTTATAACAATTTTATAAACAGTAGATAATTTATAAGACATGACAAACATTTATATAAAAAATTTAACATGTTTCTCAGTCCCGCGGTAAAACCAAAATAGGTTGAAAAGGGACTAATAAACTCACCTGTGCTACAGTGTTTGTAAATCAACCAAGAAATACATGCTCTTGTTTGTTGTGGATTACGTAGCTTCAACACCTAATTTGATTTACTATGATACGAATACTATAAGTATTTATAGTATAGGATATAGGGATTTGGTCTCGGTGTGCAACTAAGTTTCCTAAGATCTTACTAGTGTGTTACTATGATTCCACTTATGTATTCTACGTTAACATACCCCTTTTGAACCCTTATTCCTTAACTAATTAAGAATTATCCTTATTAGCATAAATTTTATGATATTTAAAACATAATTATTTTACAAATCCTCTTTTGTATTATTTATATTAACTTGTAAAAGTTAAGTATATTTTACAAAATCAATTAAATTACTTTCACAAAAAAAGTTATGGTGATCCTTATTAAATTATAGTTACAAGTTATTAAATATTTCATTTCCATGAAAATCTAAATTATTTTATTAAAACATTAAGTTCACTTGTTAGAAATTGGATAACCCTCACTAGGTTAATCATTAAGTTCTTATACAATTCTTGTTCATATCTTTGAATATGTTCTTCTTGAATTGATAATCAACTAAGATTATTTGATTTGAATAATCTAAGTTGATTATCCATGGTACGAAAACACCAATGTTGGGTGTTGACATTGCATTGTCAACCCTCCATACATAGTGTGTTTCTTGGACTCTCATTGTTTCTACTTGTTGTTCCTTGTTTCATTTGCAACCCATAGCTATTTAACACGCCTTTAACTTAATATAATTTACAAAATGGGTTTGGTTTACCAATTTAGGAAGTTCTCAAGTTAGCCTAGATAGATCCTAAATTTAGGTTATCCCTTGGTCATTGACTTGAATCGTTTTCGATACTAACACCATAGTTCCTTGTTTTAATTAACTAAATCACCATTATTCAATCTCACTCGATTGTTAAAACATATGTTTATATGTTAAAGGAGTTTAGAAAATCTTGGTTATAGTTTGTTAGTTATGTTCGGTGCTCTCTATGTCACTATGCGAGCCTATGGTTCTATAACATGTGGCTCTGATACCACCTCATCACACCCCTAATTCTCATGACCTGTTGATGATGTCACTGGGAAGATTGCGGAAGCATAGTGGTGATGTCTCGGAGATGAGGTGTGACTTACTTGATCCGGTATCACAACACACAGATTAACTTAAAGTAAATACATTACAAGGGTTTCATAATCACAACCAAACTTACAGTTTACAAACTGAGTTTATTACACAATCTATCTTATTTAATTACAAGGGTTCCAAAAGTGCAGCTTCACCGATGGTCAGTGTCTCCCTGCAAAAGTTTAAGTTTGGAAAGATCAGCATAAAGCTGGTGAGTTCGTAATGTTCAAGTTAAACAGTATGATATGCCAGTTCTCAATATATACAGTTCAAGATAACCATGGGACCTGTATCTAGCTCATTTCAGACTACTCCGTTCTGTTCTATAAGATACTACCCGTCGGTAACATCTTAATGCCTCATTATCTTAATGTCTATCACAACATTAAGAAGTTCTAAAAACAGGTAACAAACATTCATAGAAAGGGGAGTTGCAAATTCCTAGCAAATGGATTGTCACCCAAAAGTACTATCAGTGTTTTCTGTTCGGCCTCACATGGGTTCACCGGATACTGTTCAAGGAATGAGGACTTTTAGGTACTGTGATAGAGTTCTGTTCTACAGGAAAAATCCCATGAATCCACAAGTTCACAACAAGTTCACATGAAATCATGTAGATAACAGTGATACATATCATATGTTTGAGAAATAGTTCCACAAATATACCCCCGATGTTTGTAAAACATTAAAAAGAAAAGGGGTGATACGAAACTCACCTGAAGACTCACTAATAGCAGAATATCGCACAAACTGGTAATAATAGGGTTATTTTCGCATTAGTTTATGTTTAATGAGTTATTTATGTTTTAACTTACTAATTAGATCTTTCTGAACGTCCAATGTTAAAGACATTGCCTTGTAAGTCATCAAACCGATTCAGGTTCCTAATACAAGGTTGATGACACGTTTGACTAATCAGAATAATCTCAGATTAACCAGTTAGGTACTGTTGTTGGTTATAGTACTGAAACAGTTTCTAGATCGATTTATAGCGTAGGAACGATCAATCCTTGTTATTGATTACCCATATATCATGAAACATCATAATGTGACATTGGAATAGGTTTAATAACCATATTTAACGTACTAATCTGACTATTATTATAAACATCAGATAATCATTCCAATGAGTATGTTAATGATTGTGATTAGTTTGAAACACTTGGATTTAACCTTGCATTTCAAGGATTAATCAAACTAATCACATACATTGTCACAATCAAATGGTTTAAACCATTATAATCATGGGTATAGTTTCATGCTAACCAGGCATTACAACGGATCAAAATAAGGATTTACCCATTAACATATCGAGTTCTTTGTTTATAAACATTCCTAGCCATCATCTAGGCAATAATCATCAATCCTAACTATATCGTCACGTTCAAAAACAAGATCTAATCAACCATTATCAAACTAGTAGGTTTAAACAAACCGTTACCTAATCAGACGAATTTTCAACTACAAAACAACGATCAAAACTTGCAGAAACATTCCTTGATACGATCCAGGAGATTGGAAGGCTTCGAAATGAAGTTTGGACACTGTAAAGTCTATATGGTGTGTGTATGGTGGTGTTAAAGTTCGAGAAGGAAGAATTTTTATGTTATGCATGAAATCTGATATGCTATTTTGATCCACCAAACCGATATAAGCCAGGCGTAGCGCCTAGCATGGAGCTTTGCCTCCAAGCGTACCGCGAAAAGTCACGGGACCCTAGATATTAAGGGTCCGCACGCATCGTCTAGCGTGGCAGCTTGGTGCTAGGTGTACCGCACGACTCCCCAAAATCTGATATTTTTGTATTTTTCTTCGTTTTTCGATTTTGGAGAATCCGAAACTCCATTTCGAGCACGGTTTTCTTCCACGTTCATCATTTCTCGCATATTTTCAACCTATAATAGTCACAATCGATAAATCAACATGGATTTCAAGCACGACGATATGTGCTTTCATTGATGATGGCGTAATCTTCAAACACAATTGTCACCTATTCTTTGTCTTGTAACATTGAATTTGGAGTATTTATACCCCAACATTCCTTGAAAAATTTAAATTACATTCCCCGAAAATTCCTTGTGTTACTATAATGTCTTCTCCTTTTCAAGAAAAACTAAACAACTTAAAATAACTAAGTGTTAAACTTTAGTGGGAGCAAATACCAAGGCTTTGACCGTGAAGTCTACAGTCCTTGTTCCTGGTTAAATAGCTCCTACGAGGTTCAACAATTGGTATCAAAGCCTTGTTCTTTATTCTTGGTCTAACAATCAAGCCTAAAACTCAAATCTCTCTAATATCGGGTTGTTTAGTTTTCTCTCTCAAAACTGTCTGCTTTCTACTTCATTTGTTTTCAAGCTCTGCAGGTACTTGGATTTAAACTAAACTTTGTTCAAAACCATACAAACAAACAACTTTGATAAATCCTCTTTCCATTGACTTACTCATATCGTTTGTAACCTAATGGTAGAAAAATTCACACTAGACCCCCACAACACTAGCTCTGTTACTAAACCACCAATATTGGTAAGGCACCAGTATAACATATGACAGAGAAGGATGTTGCACTTTCTGTCCAACAATCACACTGGTTGTTGGAAGTCTGTGATGTTCGGACCACACAAACCTATGGTCTTAGACACAGATCCTGGAGAGTCTATCCCCAAGGACCCTTGAAACTATACAGAAGAAGATTTCCAAAAACTAGAGCTTGATGCTAAGGCACATGCTCAATTAGCCATGGCTCTCCCTAATGAAATTTATTAGGGCTTCTTTACCATGAGTTCGCTAAGGACTTGTGGGATGCTTTAAAAGAGCAGTTCGAGGGGACTGATGATGTTGTTGCCAATACCAGAGCGATATTGGCTCAACAATATGAGACCTTCACCCAACTAAATAATTAGTCACTGACTCAGCAGTTTGAAAGGTTCGCTTCTCTCTTAAGTTGACTGAAACTTGCGGGTCAAGTTTACCCTACCATCTCCGTTCTCAACCGTTTCTTATGATCTCTCCTAGAAAAATGAGAAACATATTCTATTGTTATGAGATCTTTGCCAGACTTTGGTAATCTCTCACTTACCCAACTCCATGGTAAGTTGCTCACTTTTGAGCGAGAGATTGACCAGAAAAGGAAATTAATTAAGTCTGGTAAATCAACAGAGGAGTATGTTCAAAGGAACACTGCTCTTCTTAGTCCTAACTCTGAGATTACTGATCAAGGTTATGATGAACATAATGACATAACCACAGGCATCACTTCTTCTTCTTAACGTGATAACCCTTCATCCCTGACCAACTGTGTTTTATCATGGATGATCTTCATCAAATTCCAAGCGATGACTTAGAAGATATGGATATATTATATCAACTTGCCCTCTTGAGTATGAGAACTCATAAGTTCTATAAGAGGACAGGAAGAAAATTTCGTGGTATCTATGGGAAAACCAGAATTGGTCTAAATAAAGCAAAGGTCCAGTGCTAAAGATGTCATGGCACAGGACACTTTGCCAGGGAATGCAGAATTGCTCCCAACAACAAATGCTCATCTTATGTGACATTTCCAAACACTCATTCTTCTGTAGCACCTTACTCTTCATCTTCTTCTTACTTTCAAAAAACAATAACACTCAATCAACTCCTCATATTGTACAAAGCTCACCTTCTTCCAATGTGCAATATGTACAGGCTGCTAATGTGTGACACCGCAATTTTAAAAACATCACATTTTAATAACAGTTGCGGAATTTCAAAAGTGGTCCCAGTTTTTAAAACATTTAATGTTAACGAAGTTAATTTAAAACTTGTTGATCCAAAGTATAAGGATGTCATATCCTATTCACATGACATTTACACAAAATATAGTTAAGACTTTATAACCAAACATTTCCAACAAGTTTGACAAAGATTGGTTCAATATCCCAAAATCCGTGCTCGATCATACGTTCGTAGCCGACCTATTTTTGACCTGAAAACACCAAATTTAATCAAGTGTTAGTTCATAAGAACTAAGTGAGTTAACCCCATCGACCCCCGAAAGAAATTACATCAATTGGAAAAAAATTCTACATAGGCCGTAAGGTAGGCCGTAAGCTAAAATCTCAGGGCCGTAACTTACGGTCCTGCCCAAATTTTGACCATAAGCAAAGGTCTAAAGGGCGTAAAACAGAGGCCTTCCAGGAGTAGGCCGTAACCTACGGCCTTAGGACCATAAGCTACGGTCTTGACCTACAGAACACCCATTTTTAATGCAGTTTTTGGTCCAATGCCTTGTAACTCACATTTTACCATCCACATCAAAACTAAGTCATTTCTCATACATTTATATGCGTATTTTCAACATAATTTCATACCATCATATAACATATAACTATATACAAAGATTTTAAGTAAATTTTTTTTTGTTAACGGGTCAAACCCATTCATTTCATTTACTTAATCATTTAACACACCCTTTCGTGGATTACCCCCAACGCCACACCAATGTGGACTTACATGACAAACTCCAACGCCATTTCAATATGGTCTTACATGACAATCACCAATGCCATTGCATTATGGACTTACATGACATACACCAATGCCATTTCATTATGGTCTTACATGACAAACACCAATTTATATATAGTTCCATCTTACTAGTGCCAATTTATGTTTTTAACATATTATGACACATAATTTCCATTCAACATTCAATTAATCACCATTACTACAAGTTAATCACAAGTAGTTATACCAATCATAATCACATAACACACAAACACAAATATGTCTTATGGTTGCATATTAGTGAGTAGTTAACTCACCTTGGCCCTTAGTAGTAATCGTGTCAACTATTTCCTTTCCGAGTCTTTGATTAGCAACTTCACCTAGATCATACAATTTCACATAAGCATACAATCTAGTAGCTAATTCTCTAATTCATCAATTTGCATCCAATTCGACCCCTTTATTAACAAAATTCTCATATTACTTCAAAATCATTGTTTTATATTAAATTTCTCATTCTTTTGTCAATTTTGACCAAAAACTAAATTTTTGGCATTTCATCAAATACTTGGTGTGCAGGAATTTATCCATACACCCAAATCCATTTTCAAGGCTTACAAAATTCCAATTTTGTTTCAAAATCAATCATCTCATCAAAACCCATTTGAAATCAAAATTTATTTATCAAGCTCATATTTCATTAACCATTCAAAGTATACATGAACTATCACTAGTCCATCTAAACATTCAAAACTCCATGTCTAACAAAACCCATCTTACAAACTTCAAAATCACATGCAAATGGATATGATTTTAGTTAGTTTACTTGTTTCTAAGCAACCTAATGACATAGAACAAGTATCTACTAACAAATTTTGGGTTTTCACTATAACCCAAAGCAAACCCATGGAGACCCATGAAAATATTACCAAAATCATCAAAGAAACTTACCAATATGTACTACAACATGAGTAGAACACCAATCTATGGTTGCATTCAAGATCAGAGCTTCAGAGTGTGTCAATTTGGCTTCAAAAATCGAATTCTTCCTTGGGTTTTCTTGAGCTCATCGTTTGCCAGACAAAAAGAAGAAGATGCAGGTGATTTTGACTAAGTCAAAGCCTCCTCTTTTATATTTAGTTATCTTTGCCCAATTGGCACTTTACCCCCTTCTACTTTTATACATTTTAAATTTACTAGTAGTTAATATTTAACAAATTAACCTACTAGTTAATACTAATTCCACTTTAAACATAACCATTATATTAATATAATTACTTAATCGAAATTGGGTCGTTACAAATTCTACCCCCCTTAAAGGGGTTTCGTCCCCGAAACTCAAATTACATTTCAAATAAAAAGGGATAAAATTTCTTCATTTCATCTTCTGACTCCCATGTTGCGTCAGATCCCCTTCTATTCTTCCATTGTACTTTGACTATATTCAAAGACTTGTTTCTAAGTCGTTTAACTTTCCGATCCAAAATTGCCACCGGTTTTTCAACATAATCCAATTTATCAATCACTTCAACATCTTCTAACGGTACATAAGCAGACTCGTCCGCCAAACACTTTCTTAAGTAGGATACGTGGAAAGTGTTGTGTATTCCTTTTAATTCCTCCGGTAGCTCTAATCGGTAAGCAACCTCACCGACCCTTGCCAAAATCTTGAAAGGCCCAATAAAACGTGGGCTCAACTTTCCTCGTTTGCGAAAACGAATGACACCCTTCCATGGGGAAACCTTTAGCAATACAAAGTCTCCCACTTGAAACTCGATCGGCCGTCTTCGCTTATCGGCATATGACTTCTGTCGGTCTTGAGCTGCTTTTAAATGTGCTCGAATTTGATCAATCCTAGCATTAGTTATTTTAACCACTTCCTTACTGGCAAGCTCACGAGGACCAACCTCCTCCCAACACACCGGAGTTCGACATTTTCGACCATACAACATTTCGTACGGAGGCATTCCCAAACTGGAATGATAACTATTGTTGTAAGAAAATTCTGCCAATGGTAGATAGTCATCCCAATTTCCACCAAAATCGATAATGCATGCGCGTAACATTTCCTCAAGGGTTTGAATGGTCCGCTCACTTTGACCATCGGTCTGAGGATGATACGCGTTACTTATCAAAAGTTTTGTGCCCAACTCTTCTTGAATTTTTTTCCAAAAATGGGAAGTGAATCGAGTGTCTCGATCAGACACTATTGTCACTGGTACCCCGTGTCGTGACACCACTTCTTTTATGTAAACTTTTGCCATTTTCTCAGATGAATAAGTCTCACGAATTGGAATAAAGTGAGCACTTTTTGTTAACCCGTCAACAATGACCCATATCGTATCATGCCCCTTTTTTGTTCTAGGGAGTTTAGTGATTAAATTCATTGTAACATGTTCCCACTTCCATAAAGGAATCTCTAACGGTTGTAACTCGCCATATGGTTTCTGATGTTCAGCTTTCACCTGCATGCAAGTTAAACATTTCCCCACATATTTCACAACATCTCTTTTCATTCCTAGCCACCAATAATTACTTTTAAGATCACGGTACATTTTGGTAGCTCCCGGATGAATCGAGTACTTAAATTTGTGAGCTTCTTCAAGTAAAACATTCTTGAAAGGACAAGTGGGTGGTATCCACACCCGACCCCACCTTGTCAATAAGCCACGCTCATCTTCTTCCAAATTCTTGACTTGCCCTTTTATCCTGTCTTTCTTCCAGTTTTCTTCCTTAATGGCCTCCCGTTGAGCTTCTTTGATTTGTGAATTAATTTCTGAAGAGATTACAATTTTCATCACTTTCACCTTTATGGGTGAAAAATCTTTTCTGCTCAAAGCATCTGCGACTACATTTTCCTTTCCCGGGTGATAGAGGATTTCACAATCATAATCTTTGATTAACTCTAACCACCTTCGTTGCCTCATGTTCAACTCCTTAGCGGAAAACTGCACTTTAAGGATGTCAGCCTAGCTGAAAAACTCAAGTTTAATCTCTTGAGTGTTTCTTACTTAGCAGACAAACTATATTTCATTTTTCACCAACGACAGTAGTAAAATTCTTTCTCCTGAAATAAATTCTAAAATAAAGGTCTTAATTGACCAACACACTCTGTTGACTAATGTCTAAGTTATGGACATGACAACTGATTCTCAAACATCCATTTCTACATGTCTCATAGCCAAAGCTTCATCTTCTAAAACTGCCCTCTGGCACAGAAGATTTAGCACCTAAATCATCAAACTCTTCATAAGCTTTCTACCCTTTCATTAATAAGAGGATTACATTCAAAAGAATTTCATTTTAAAGTACAATGTGAATCTTGCTTAAAGGGAAGGCAACATAAATCATCACATAAGTCTATTGAGGAATATAAAACATCTAACTATCTTAATCTGCTTCATATGGATCTATTTGGTCCAGCGAAGGTAGCTAGTTTAGCCAAAAAGAGATGATGTTTAGTTGTTGTAGACGATTATTCAAGATTTTGCTGGAAATCCCCAGAACCAAGAAAAATGGGTACATGACACTCCTGAGATGGACTCAGGTCATGATAAAATTGACCCACCAGTCAGGGATTCAGATGATATCCTAAAACGGTTGGACGAATCAGATCTCAAACTCAAGGAATTAACGACTACTATTTCTCATATTCAGGCTGATGTGGCCAAGCTCACTGAGCTAGTCACAAAAGTTTTGAATGACCAAGTCCTGCAACCCCAATCCATCCCAATGCAGGCACCTTCACTTACAGGTCTCCCAAACAGTCCATCTACTTCCACTGCCCACACCTTCTCAACCCAAGCTTTTCAAGAAGTGTTAAACCCATTTCTTAACATCCATCTCACCACTCTCTTCATCAATTTTACCAAAGACTTCCATAACACCCAGAAGCTTCAACTAGATCTACAGAAAATTTAAGTAGACTCCAAAATTTCCTCTTTACAACATGAGGTAGCTAATCACGCTCTCTTTCTGGAGTCTCTCACAGGAATAGCTTATCCTCCTTGGTTCTAGGAACATGCTGATAAAGCCAAAAAGAGGGAGAATGAAAGGCTCCTTGCTGAAGCCCAAGCTGCCAAAAGGGCTCAAGACAAGACTGAACAAAGAAAAATGAAGGAAATAAGACTAAAGAATCAGGAGGCACTCCTCAAATATGCATTAGATGAGCAATTTCAGATGAGGCTGCTAAGGCCAGCACTGAACAGAAAGAAAGGTAAGCTGAAGCTCAAGTGGAAATTGGAGCATCTGGTGTGACCAGAAAACCCAAACCCACCAAACTAGCTCCTGCTGAACCAATAAAACTCACAACCACAGCTCCTTCTTCCTTAGCTTCTGTCACACCCCGAGCCGACGGGGTTGGATCGGAGTCCCCGTCGGGCGGAAGGTTCTCGGGGCGCGATATCGTAAATGATAATCGTGATGATCAGATTGTTTACATAGCATCAATGTTAAGAATAATTAAGCACAATAAAATATAAACTAGGATTACAAAGTTAAATTACAAATGTCAATGTTTAGTAATTTAACTAAGTAAACCTATCCAAAAGAATCAAATATATCTATCTTGTATCTGTAAATGATATCAAGAGATATTTGTATTAATCTCAAAAGATGTGCTTCTTCAAAAGTCAACTACGATCTATGTCTGGTCATCCTAGTATGCAATCCTGAATCTTAGCTTAATCATGTGTGTCACCTGAGAAAGCATGTAAGAAAAACAAAGTCAACATGATGGTTGGTGAGTTCATGTAGTTTATGTAAAAATAGTTTGAAAAATACTTTGAATGACAACCTTAACCTCACCAGTACCACCTATACCATCTGTTTTTTATGCTTATATATAGGGCATATGTAGGGGACAAGCCCCAGCCACCGTCCCACCACATACTAAACCACATGGTATATTGTTACTGATGATAGTTAAGATTTTCATCCTACATCATCGATTCCGTAACCTTTGATTCATTGAATTTGTTTACCCTGTAATTGTTTCCCTTGATTCCCTGAATGACAACCTTAACTTCATAAACAACCAACTATGTTAACCAGCCAAGTATGCTTATATATAGGGCATATGTAGGGGACAAGCCCCAGCCACCATCCCACCACATACCGGGCTGCTTAACATCTTGTTTGTTAATGATAATTAAGCATTTCATTCCACTTCCTTAATCCCATGACTTATGTTTCTTAGTATCTGTTTATCCTGAGAATGATTGCTTTGATTACCCCGAATGACAACCTTAACTTCATTAACAACCAACTATGTTAACCAACCAAGTATGCTTATATATAGGGCATATGTAGGGGACAAGCCCCAGCCACCGTCCCACCACATACCGGGCTGCTTAACATCTTGTTTGTTAATGATAATTAAGCGTTTCACTCCACACTATTGGTTCCACAACGTATAAGTATTAAGTTTAATAGGCACCATTATGGACAGCTGAAAACCCTAAGGAGTTCAGCATCCATCCATAATGATCCTAAATATGACTCGTGACATGTTTTGATAGAGAAACCTTCAAGTTAACACAAAGTGAACTAGAAGAACCCAATCATTCTAGTCACTTGTCATAACCATGGATGAATCAAGAAGAACACTGAATGACTAGTAGGGGTTGACACACAGGTCAACACGCGGTGGCCAATCAGTCTGTCTTACATGACTCTGACAAAGAAGAACACTGATGCCTAGTAGGGGTTGACACACAGGTCAACACGCAGCGGCCAACAGTCTGTCTTACAATGTCCAAAAGTTTATGCATACAAGTCTCAAGCATTCACATAGTTTCACTGATGACTAGTAGGGGTTGACACACAGGTCAACACGCGTCGGTCAATCACTCTTTTGTTTAAGCATCCAATGTTTCAAGTATTCAAGTGTTTCAAGCATCCAAATGTTTCAAGTATTCAAGTGTTTCAAGCATCCAAATGTTTCAAGCATTCAAATGTTCACGTATCCCAAGTATATCACGCGTTCAAGTATTCAAGTATTCCCAAAAGTATCAAGCATTCATGTGTTTCAAGTATTCTAAGTATAACAAGTATTCACATTTTCAAGTATTTCAGGTGTACTAAGCATCTAAGAGTTTCAAGCATCTCACGTATATAAGTATTTCTAAGCATATATGTTTCGAGTTAAGGTTTAGCAAATCATTGTAAGTGTAAAGTAATTTAATACTTTATTAAAGGTGTAGAACATTAACTTTATGAAATAATTGTATAAAGCATTAGTGTTTATTTAAAGTATTTTCAAAGCCTTAGGATTTTGTATATAGTTAAACATAGAGTTTATAAGTTAAACCTCAATTGTATAGTTTAAGCACATAGCTTATAACATAAGTATTCAGCTCAAAGTTTAAGTATTAAGTTTATATTACAAGCGTTTATAAAGTTTAGGCTTCAAATCTATATTGTAAGCCTCAAGTATACAGTTTCAAGTGTTCACACATTGTTTCATCATGAATCCCATAAGTTTGCATCAAATCTCATGTTTAAAGTATAAAGTTTCCCCAAGTATAAGCATCAAGTCTCATGTTCAAAGTATAAAGTTTCCACAAGTATAAACATCAAGTCTCATATGCATCCAACATATAGTTTCAAGCATCAAGCTCAATGTATATGTTTCAAGTCTATTGCTTTTCAATGATTAATAAGTTCCACAAATAAGTTTCAACATAAGTATCGTGTTTATGTTTAAAGCATTAAATGACATTTCAATAAGTTTATGAAAATGTTTAACATGCTTCTCAGTCCCGAAGTAAAACAAATAAGTTTGAAAAGGGACAAATGAACTCACATGGTGTTTGAAGTAGTTGACTTAGCTTAGCCTAGAATGCACGCGCTCTTGTTTGTACTTGTTATGATATTCACGCTCCTGTATTGATTTCATGATGTTGTAGTTTATAAGCATATGTTTATAAGAGTTTGTTGTGCGCGTAGGTGTTAGTCCTAAAGTTGACTAACACTTACGAGTCTTGTTTGTTATCCGGCTCAAATTCTTCTTTGTTAAAGATGTCCTACTTGCTCACTGGTCACAAGTTGTCATTTTTGTTAAGACTTTTAAACCTTCATGTAACTTGTCTAAAACTTGTTATCGTTTTATAACAAACGAAATGTTTATTTCACCAATGTGTTGATTCTTTGTTTTCATTATTTTCAACGCTCATTCAAATGTTTTTAAATTACTTATCACCCATTGAGCCGGATAATCTTGTAAATCATTCGTGTTAACATTGGGCTTAAGCAATACGTGGGCCTCAAATTTTAGTGAGCGATTATGGTTTTAGAAACGAGCTATATGGGCCGGTTGGCCACATCATGGGCCGAAGGAATATGTGGGCCTGTTTACATATGAGTCGAATCTGTGGTCCATCAATTCATCGTTGGGCCTAGCAAGGGAATTGAGCCGAACAATTGATTTGGGCCGAACAACGCGTGAGTTATCTAACTTGAGCAAAAATAATAATGTTGGGCCCTAGCATTATCTTTGGGTCGAATAAACCAAGGTAAGTTGGTAATGCCATTGGGCCAAGAGTGGGCCAAGCGTGTTAATGGACCGGCTAAATCACTTGGGTCTATTAATGGATTTAAACCGGTTGACCTAGTTACAATCGTGGGCTGAAAGTGGTGGGCCAAGGGTGGTGTTGGGCCAAGTGAGTTGCGCCGACTGCTTTGCATGGATCGACAAAATGCACGGCTGGTGTATTTCCAGTGAACCTGTCTAGCATGTTGACCCAATGTTCGGCCTTAGCCCCTTCGACGAACCCTAAGGCTCGTGAGTGTTAAGGTTCGGCTAGTTTATGCGCATGAAGGTTCGCGGTTGATGGTGTAAACATGCAAGGTTTGCTTACTCCTAAAGGTTCGTCTAGGGTCTTGCTGTCCACGTGGGTTCGCCGCCTAAAGAGAAGTGGCAAGGTTCGGTCGTGGCTTACATGGTTTACTAGGGTTCGTTGAGGACTCATGTAGGGTTCGCCTGTTAGCAAGGTCAGGTTCGCCACGAGCAGGGAGGTTCGTTGGCCTTTAAAGGTTCGTCACCCATAGATAGGTTCAGCCACCTGGGTACCTGCACAGTAGGGTTCGGCTCCATGGAACAAGGGTTCGGTCGAGGGCTGGTTCGGCCAGCCTTGTTTCTTCACGAACCTATTAGCATTCACTTCGAACCCAACTGAAACGCAGCTCCATGGCTTTTCCCTTCCTATCCTGGTTCGTTCTAACTAATGCCGAGGTCGACTGGAAGTCTTGGGTCTAGATTCGAGCTGGTTAGAGGTGTGATTAAACAAGATGATAAAGAAACCCTAAGTTTCGTGAGATTTAAAGATTCATACCTCAGATTCTGCTTGGTAAAACCTCAGATCGGTTGTACTTCCGTGTAGAGGATGATGAGAGCTTCGCATGGACACCAAGAACACCCAAATCCGTCAAGAAACGAGCGAGTTATCGCGATTTGAAGAACGATTATTCTAGAGAGAGAACCGGGTGAAAGCTTTTAGAGAGAGAGAGATCATGAAAAATGAAAAGAGGCCATCTTTTGGTGTTTAAATACCCCAAGGGTATCCGGGTTCGTTTCGGTTGCTCGGTTCGGGTTTTCGTTACGTTTCCGGATCGTAAAGCGTGTAATTACGTAATTTAAATGAAAGAGTTTTAATTTAAATTATTTTAAAGGTTGTAATTCCTAATAAATAATAATTATTAAGTTTTCTTGAATTATTTGTCATAATTCATTATTTTTACTTTTCGTTAGTTCTTTCGCGTATTTTATGTTTCATACGTTTTATTTAAATAGTTTCATTTTAATTTATTTCTGATGAGTTTCAAAATTGTAAATCAGGAAATATTATATTTCCTTAAATTTATTTTCGTTCGAATCGTCTTCGTTTTCGTTTCATCAGAAAACGTCACTTACGCGCGTTTTCGTACAGAGCGCTAACTGCACGAACACGATCGTACGTTTCACTTTCTGATTTTTGTTTTCTACTTTTCAATCATCGTTTCAGATTGTTAAACTATCGGATCCATTCGTACAGATCGTCACCTATAAGAATAATTCGTCAGTTTAGCATTCCGTAACAACAACTGTTATTGTTTTGTTCTGTTTATCCTCACGTACGTTTAAACCTAATAATACAAAGTCAAACATGTTTGCATCTATTCATGATTGTCTGGTATGTTTCTGACTGTTTAAACCATAAGGTTTAAATCAGAATATCAGAAACATCGTGTAATGGCTTATGTTTTGCATCGAATGTAAATAGCTTCTAAGTATTTTTCCTCCATTGTATCTGAGTTACTGTACAGGTTACTGTACAGATTACTGTTCCGGTAACGATTCCGGCACAGATGTTACAGTCTCCCCTTGTTAAAGAAATTTCGTCCTGAAATTTAAAAATCATTATCGGTGACATCTTCCTTTACAACAAGCGAGAAAACTTTGTTTAGTGTAAATTCCCTACGTTCCCAAATAAACTCTGGGTCGTGTTTGGAATTCTTATGTATGATTTCAAAGTGTTTCTAGTCCTATTGCTCATAGTTGTCTTACTGTTATGTCTTGCTAATTCTTTGTATGACTCTAACACCTTATTGCTCAAAACTAATTGATGCTTTGAGCATCAATTGTTACACAATCTTTGTGTTAGCTATAGTCTCCTACATATGTTATATGTATTAACTAGGCACTCTTTCATTGTTTGTATCACAATAAAAGGATTTCTAAGTTTCATAGAATATGTGTGTGGTTATACTTAATAGGAATAAGATAAATTTCTTATTCATACTAGTATCAAAATAGAATGAAGTCTTATGAGTTAAAGGGTGTCACATACCAGTACCCGTTTCTGGGTCTTGGAGTGCAGTAGGAGCTCCTATCATGAAAGCTCTTCCCTTTGGTGCTTGATCTCCCGGTTGTGCCCTCTTTGGGCAGTTCCTGGAGAAATGACCTAGTTCTCCACAGTTAAAGCATCCACGATTGTTGTTGTTGTAGTTGCCAAGGTTTTGTGGTGGTGGTTTTGCCATAGTAGCATTGTTTACAGCCTGTGCCGGTAAAGTTTGACAATGTTGAGCCAGATGGCCTTTTCGACCAAAGTTGGTACACTGCCTACACGGCATGGTGGCAACATGATGAAACTGACATTGTGCACATTGAGGATGTACACCAGTATAAGGTTTACGTGCAGATTTAGTAGGTACTGCAGCAACTTGATTGAGTGGTGTGGGCATTTCATATTGTTGAATGCCTTTTTGTTTCTTCTTTGGTTGTTTCTCTTTAGTCTTGTCCGAATCATCTTTCAATTCTCCGGACTTCACCATCACGTCAGTAAGTTTAGCTGACAAGGAGATAGCAGATTCTAAAGTCGCAGGGTTTGCAGCAAGTACAATGCCCTGGATGCAGGATGGTAATCCTCCTACATATCGGTCAATTCGCTTTTCCAGAGTTGGCACCATCTCAGGCACCAATGCTACCAATTCTTGATAGCGTATAGTGAATGACATGTGATCAGTTCCTTTCATCACATGATTTGACAGTTCCACTTCTAGTTTCTGAAGTTCGTGCTTGGGACAGAATTCATTCCTCAACAGAGTTTTGAAATATGCCCATGACATCGCTTGTGCTTCTTCTCTGCCTCGAGCTTTTATCTGAGAGTTCCACCAAGTTAGGGCATGTTTGCTAAAAGATCCAGCAGCATAACGAATCTTATGATGTTCTGGACAACCGCTGATGTCCAGTGTATTCTCCATCTTTTCTAGCCATTGGATCAATCCGACGGCTCCTTCAACACCGCTAAAGCTTGGCGGTTTGCATCCTACGAATGATTTATACGAACAGTCCGATTTGGCGCCAGTGTTTCCACTAGTCTCTCCTGCAGTATGACCAGAGTTGTTACCGTTGCTTTGAATCTTGTTAATCATCTCTGGGATGATATCCTTCATCTGGTTAGTCAGTTGACTGCTCAGTAATGTTTCCAAGGCAACAGTAGCAGAATCCAGAGCCATAGTTGCAGTCGGGTTTGGAGGAGGACTATGTGGAGGAGGAGGAGGCGGTGGTGAATCTGGTGGTGATGGTGTTGAAGAGTGAGGTGCAGAAGTCTGTGGTGTAGGTATCGGTGTCGGTTGTTTTCTAGGCGGCATTCTGATCATAACCAAAAGAATTTGGTTAGTGCAGTGATCGAATGCAGAAAACATAATGCAAGCTTAAGTCTTAATTTCTCTACATGAGGGTCCCTAAGTTATAGTCTAGGCCAAACCGTTTAAGTAAATGACCTATTATTCTCTATAACCTTGAGCTCTGATACCAATCTGTCACACCCCGAGCCGACGGGGTTGGATCGGAGTCCCCGTCGGGCGGAAGGTTCTCGGGGCGCGATATCGTAAATGATAATCGTGATGATCAGATTGTTTACATAGCATCAATGTTAAGAATAATTAAGCACAATAACATATAAACTAGGATTACAAAGTTAAATTACAAATGTCAATGTTTAGTAATTTAACTAAGTAAACCTATCCAAAAGAATCAAATATATCTATCTTGTATCTGTAAATGATATCAAGAGATATTTGTATTAATCTCAAAAGATGTGCTTCTTCAAAAGTCAACTAGGATCTATGTCTGGTCATCCTAGTATGCAATCCTGAATCTTAGCTTAATCATGTGCGTCACCTGAGAAAGCATGTAAGAAAAACAAAGTCAACACGATGGTTGGTGAGTTCATGTAGTTTATGTAAAAATAGTTTGAAAAATCCTTTGAATGACAACCTTAACCTCACCAGTACCACCTATACCATCTGTTTCACTATGCTTATATATAGGGCATATGTAGGGGACAAGCCCCAGCCACCGTCCCACCACATACTAAACCACATGGTATATTGTTACTGATGATAGTTAAGATTTTCATCCTACATCATCGATTCCGTAACCTTTGATTCATTGAATTTGTTTACCCTGTAATTGTTTCCCTTGATTCCCTGAATGACAACCTTAACTTCATAAACAACCAACTATGTTAACCAGCCAAGTATGCTTATATATAGGGCATATGTAGGGGACAAGCCCCAGCCACCGTCCCACCACATACCGGGCTGCTTAACATCTTGTTTGTTAATGATAATTAAGCATTTCATTCCACTTCCTTAATCCCATGACGTATGTTTCTTAGTATCTGTTTATCCTGAGAATGATTGCTTTGATTACCCCAAATGACAACCTTAACTTCATTAACAACCAACTATGTTAACCAACCAAGTATGCTTATATATAGGGCATATGTAGGGGACAAGCCCCAGCCACCGTCCCACCACATACCGGGCTACTTAACATCTTGTTTGTTAATGATAATTAAGCGTTTCACTCCACACTATTGGTTCCACAACGTATAAGTATTAAGTTTAATAGGCACCATTATGGACAGCTGAAAACCCTAAGGAGTTCAGCATCCATCCATAATGATCCTAAATATGACTCGTGACATGTTTTGATAGAGAAACCTTCAAGTTAACACAAAGTGAACTAGAAGAACCCAATCATTCTAGTCACTTGTCATAACCATGGATGAATCAAGAAGAACACTAAATAACTAGTAGGGGTTGACACACAGGTCAACACGCGACGGCCAATCAGTCTGTCTTACTTGACTCTGACAATGAAGAACACTGATGACTAGTAGGGGTTGACACACAGGTCAACACGCGGCGGCCAACATTCTGTCTTACAATGTCCAAAAGTTTATGCATACAAGTCTCAAGCATTCACATAGTTTCACTGATGACTAGTAGGGGTTGACACACAGGTCAACACGCGTCGGTCAATCAGTCTTTTGTTTAAGCATCCAATGTTTCAAGTATTCAAGTGTTTCAAGCATCCAAATGTTTCAAGTATTCAAGTGTTTCAAGCATCCAAATGTTTCAAGCATTCAAATGTTCACGTATCCCAAGTATATCACGCATTCAAGTATTCAAGTATTCCTAAAAGTATCAAGCATTCACGTGTTTCAAGTATTCTAAGTATAACAAGTATTCACGTTTTCAAGTATTTCTGGTAAACTAAGCGTCTAAGAGTTTCAAGCATCTCACGTATATAAGTATTTCTAAGCATATATGTTTCGAGTTAAGTTTTAGCAAATCATTGTAAGTGTAAAGTAATTTAATACTTTATTAAAGATGTAGAACATTAACTTTATGAAATAATTGTATAAAGCATTAGTGTTTATTTAAAGTATTTTCAAAGCCTTAGGATTTTGTATATAGTTAAACATAGAGTTTATAAGTTAAACCTCAATTGTATAGTTTAAGCACATAGCTTATAACATAAGTATTCAGCTCAAAGTTTAAGTATTAAGTTTATATCACAAGCGTTTATAAAGTTTAGGCTTCAAATCTATATTGTAAGCCTCAAGTATATAGTTTCAATTGTTCACACATTGTTTCATCATGAATCCCATAAGTTTGCATCAAATCTCATGTTTAAAGTATAAAGTTTCCCCAAGTATAAGCATCAAGTCTCATGTTCAAAGTATAAAGTTTCCACAAGTATAAACATCAAGTCTCATATGCATCCAACATATGGTTTCAAGCATCAAGCCAATGTATATGTTTCAAGTCTATTGCTTTTCAACGATTAATAAGTTCCACAAATAAGTTTCAACATAAGTATCGTGTTTATGTTTAAAGCATTAAATGACATTTCAATAAGTTTATGAAAATGTTTAACATGCTTCTCAGTCCCGAAGTAAAACAAATAAGTTTGAAAAGGGACAAATGAACTCACATGGTGTTTGAAGTAGTTGACTTAGCTTAGCCTAGAATGCACGCGCTCTTGTTTGTACTTGTTATGATATTCACGCTCCTGTATTGATTTCATGATGTTGTAGTTTATAAGCATATGTTTATAAGAGTTTGTTGTGCGCGTAGGTGTTAGTCCTAAAGTTGACTAACACTTACGAGTCTTGTTTGTTATCCGGCTCAAATTCTTCTTTGTTAAAGATGTCCTACTTGCTCACTGGTCACAAGTTGTCATTTTTGTTAAGACTTTTAAACCTTCATGTAACTTGTCTAAAACTTGTTATCGTTTTATAACAAACGAAATGTTTATTTCACCAATGTGTTGATTCTTTGTTTTCATTATTTTCAACGCTCATTCAAATGTTTTTAAATTACTTATCACCCATTGAGCCGGATAATCTTGTAAATCATTCGTGTTAACATTGGGCTTAAGCAATACGTGGGCCTCAAATTTTAGTGAGCGATTATGGTTTTAGAAACGAGCTATATGGGCCGGTTGGCCACATCATGGGCCGAAGGAATATGTGGGCCTGTTTATATACGAGTCGAATCTGTGGTCTATCAATTCATCGTTGGGCCTAGCAAGGGAATTGAGCCGAACAATTGATTTGGGCCGAACAACGCGTGAGTTATCTAACTTGAGCCAAAATAATAATGTTGGGCCCTAGCATTATCTTTGGATCGAATAAACCAATGTAAGTTGGTAATGCCATTGGGCCAAGAGTGGGCCGAGCGTGTTAATGGACCGGCTAAATCACTTGGGTCTATTAATGGATTTAAACCGGTTGACCTAGTTACAATCGTGGGCTGAAAGTGGTGGGCCAAGGGTGGTGTTGGGCCAAGTGAGTTGCACCGACTGCTTTGCATGGATCGACAAAATGCACGGCTGGTGTATTTCCAGCGAACCTGTCTAGCATGTTGACCCAAGGTTCGGCCTTAGCCCCTCCGACGAACCCTAAGGCTCGTGAGTGTTAAGGTTCAGCTAGTTTATGCGCATGAAGGTTCGCGGTTGATGGTGTAAACATGCAGGGTTCGCTTACTCCTAAAGGTTCGTCTAGGGTCTTGCTGTCCACGTGGGTTCGCCGCCTAAAGAGAAGTGGCAAGGTTCGGTCGTGGCTTACATGGTTTACTAGGGTTCGTTGAGGACTCATGTAGGGTTCGCCTGTTAGCAAGGTCAGGTTCGCCACGAGCAGGGAGGTTCGTTGGCCTTTAAAGGTTCGTCACCCAGAGATAGGTTCGGCCACCTGGGTACCTGCACAGTAGGGTTCGGCTCCATGGAACAAGGGTTAGGTCGAGGGCTGGTTCGGCCAGCCTTGTTTCTTCACGAACCTGTTAGCATTCACTTCGAACCCAACTGAAACGCAGCTCCATGGCTTTTCCCTTCCTATCCTGGTTCGTTCTAACTAATGCCGAGGTCGACTGGAAGTCTTGGGTCTAGATTCGAGCTGGTTAGAGGTGTGATTAAACAAGATGATAAAGAAACCCTAAGTTTCGTGAGATTTAAAGATTCATACCTCAGATTCTGCTTGGTAAAACCTCAGATCGGTTGTACTTCCGTGTAGAGGATGATGAGAGCTTCGCGTGGACACCAAGAACACCCAAATCCGTCAAGAACCGAGCGAGTTATCGCGATTTGAAGAACGATTATTCTAGAGAGAGAGAGAACCAGGTGAAAGCTTTTAGAGAGAGAGAGAGATCATGAAAAATGAAAAGAGGCCATCTTTTGGTGTTTAAATACCCCGAGGGTATCCGGGTTCGTTTCGGTTGCTCGGTTCGGGTTTTCGTTACGTTTCCGGATCGTTAAGCGTGTAATTACGTAATTTAAATAAAAGAGTTTTAATTTAAAATATTTTAAAGGTTGGAATTCCTAATAAATACTAATTATTAAGTTTTCTTGAATTATTTGTCATAATTCGTTATTTTTACGCGTTTCGTTAGTTCTTTCGCGTATTTTATGTTTCATACGTTTTATTTAAATAGTTTCATTTTAATTTATTTCTGATGAGTTTCAAAATTGTAAATCAGGAAATATTATATTTCCTTAAATTTATTTTCGTTCGAATCGTCTTCGTTTTCGTTTCATTAGAAAACGTCACTTACGCGCGTTTTCGTACAGAGCGCTAATTGCACGAACACGATCGTACGTTTCACTTTCTGATTTTTGTTTTCTCGATCTGTACGAATAATTCGTCAGTTTAGCATTCCGTAACAACAATTGTTATTGCTTTGTTTAGTTTATCCTCACGTACGTTTAAACCTAATAATACAAAAATCAAACATGTTTGCATCTGTTCATGATTGTCTGATGTGTTTCTGACTGTTTAAACCATAAGGTTTAAATCAGAATATCAGAAACATCGTGTAATGGCTTATGTTTTGCATCGAATGTAAATAGCTTCTAAGTATTTTTCCTCCATTGTATCTGAGTTACTGTACAGGTTACTGTTCCAGTAACGATTCCGACACAGATGTTACAGCTTCTACCACTCAGGACATACCAGTTCAAACTGAGTCTGTCCAATCTGAACATAACCCAATTTCTCCCAAGAAAACCTCTCCCACCATATCTATCCCTTCTTCACCTGTAAAAACCAATAAAAAAAAACTCACATACCCTTTCTCCAAAATTTGCTTCTCAAACCCTTCTAGAATTATCTTCACATACCTCATATCCCACCATCTTAAATGCATCCAAAATAAGCCAAAAACCAATTCCCATAATCACTCGGTCTTTCAAAAGAAGACAGAAGAGTGTGGCCAGAAAATCCAAAACCCCACCACTAAACCAAAGAAACCTTTGACTCTCATTCAAGAACCAAGTTTAGACTCAAATTATAATCGGCCCATTTCCTCTCTAAGTCCAATAAAAAGGAGGCTTAGACTCGCTGATGATGATGAGTCTGACTACAACCCATCCAAGACCACCAAAGCTCCCTCACCAATAAAACCAATAAAACCAACTTAGCTAATCTAGAAGCCACTGGTCTTTTAGGAGATGAGCTGGTCAAAGCCTATCAGGAACAGATAGCCCTGATGGACCAGCAACAAGATAAAGCCTATCAAGCTGAGAATGAGCAAATGATCAGGTTTCGGCTAAATGAAGGTAAGTATAAGGTTGAAACCTTCATCAACTGGGATATCACAGGTCTTAGAAAGGAAGCTGAAGCCCTTTCTAAAAGTATAAAGGCAAACATTAAGAAGAAGAAGACCATTGAGCAAAGAAAAAGAATGAAACAAATCCTCATTCAAAATCAGTTGGAACCAAAGAACACGATCATGAGATGGAAGGATGACATATTTTTGATGAATGGTCCAAATTCAAAAGGGTCAATAGTGATCATCCTGAGCTCTGGAAAGAAGCCACATCACCCTCTCCCACTGTGGTGTCCATGCTCAAGGATGAAAATCCAAGTACCATGATTGACCATCTGCTGAATGCACCTCATGGAAATCTGGGTGTTGGATCAGAGGAATCTCCATCTGCTGTCAAGTTTAGACCTTGGATTGAAGTAGAAAAGGATGTTCTCCCTGATCTTTTAAGACACTATGAGCCTCATCAGCATGTTGTAGTCAAGAAGGTACTTGACTCCAAGGATCAAATTAAAATAATAGAAATCATCCACTGGCCTACAGCATCTCCACCCATTCTTCCCTTAGCTCCTTCTTCTAAACCCCAAACTCTTCAAATCACCAATTCTAGAGCCAGATTAAAAAGATGGTTCTTTAACCCTGTCACCAAAATTATGATCATTGAAAGATTCAATGGTTCAAGGACTTTCTTCTCAGATTGGGATGCAATCCTTAAGCTCCCCAATAATGATTTGAAAGAATTGCAGCATATGACCCTGGAGAATGCTGACACAGAATTTGAAGTCCTGAAGTATGTTCAGACTCTCATAGATCAAATTGGTTTGGCTCTAAGGCACAAATAAATGGTTTTGGCTTCATCTATACAGTGGGAGATTCTTCGAAAATAAGGACTAATGAGCAAAACCACTGAAGCAAAACAACGGAATAAAACCAAGGATTGACCAACCGCGAACACTTTCTTTATGCCACTGTATCTCAACAATGGATTGCAACAGCGGACCCCAAAACAATGGATCCAATAACCTCTGATCATGCAACCGCGGATCATGTAGCTGATGACAACCACGGAACAGGACCTGAAGACAACAACGGATTCAATAAACCGCGGAATGGCTTCCTCTGTTCAACCACTGAAGACACATCTGTCACACCCCCACCTCTCGTCACCTGAGATGATATCATTCGTCATTCTGAGAAGGTTGCGGAAGCATAGCGGTGATGTCTCAGAGGTTAGGTGTGACTTACTTGAACCGGTATCACAACACACAGATTAACTTAAAGTAAATACATTACAAGGTTCGTCATTACTACCAACATTATAATTTACATCTAAGTTTATTCCACAACTAACTTATTTAATTACAAGTTGTTGAAAGTGCAGCCTCACCTTGGTCACTGTCTCCCTGCAAAAACGTTTGAGTTTGAAAGATCAGCACAAAGCTGGTGAGTTCGTTAAGTTCAAGTTCAACAGTATGATATGATATGTTAGTTTGATATATAGAATTCAAGATAACCATGGGACCCGTATCTAGTTCCTTTCGGACAATCTACAATTTTACAAAGATACTACCCGTCGATAAATATCTTGATGCCTCATTATCTTAATGTCTATCACTAACATTAAGAGGATATTTCGGAAACAGGTACAAACATTCACAGCAAGGGGAGTTGCAAGCTCCTAGCAAATGGGTTGTCAACCGATATTACTATCATTGATGCCTGTTCGGCCCCACATGGGTTCACTAGATACAGTTTCGAGGGATGAGGACTTTTGATACTGTGATAAAGATACTAACGGCAAAATCCCATGAAACCTTACAAGAGTCACATGAAATCACACAGATAACAGTGATACATATCATATGTTCATAAACAAATTTACAGAAATACCCCAAGGTTTATAAAACATTAAAGATAAAAGGGGTTGTACGAAACTCACCTGAAGTCACAAGGGTGGCGAAATCACACTTAAAATGATATTGGTAGCTAAATTCTGCATTAGTTTATGTTTAATGAGTTATTTATGTTTTACTTACTGATTAGATCTTTCTGAACATTTAATGTCATAGACATTGCCTTAAAAGTCATCAGACCAATATTAGGTTTTTAATTAATTATGTTAATTTCATATCATACAATGTATGACAATGTAGGAACTTATACTGATGACACGTTTGATTAATCAGAATAATCTCATATTAACCAAATATTTAATGTTGTTGATTATGGTGCTGAAACAGTTTCTAGATGAATTTACGGCTTAGAAATGATCAATCCTTGCTATTGATTACCCAGTTATCATGAAATATCATAATGTGACATTGGAATAGGTTCAATAACCATGTTTAACATACTAATCTGACTTTTATCATAAACATCAGATAATCATTCCAATAAGTATGTTAATGATTGTGATTAGTTTGAAACACTTGGATTTAACCTTGCATTTCAAGGATTAATCAAACTAATCATATACATTGTCACAATCAAATGGTTTAAACCATTTTAATCATTGTTATAGTTTCATGAAAATCAGGCATTACAACGGATCAAAACAAGGATTTACCTGTTAAAACATCAAGTTCTTCGTTTGTAATCATTCTTACCCATCATCTAGGCAATAATAACAACCCTAACTATACCATTACGTTCAAAAACAAGATCAAATCAACCATTATCAAACTAGAAGATTAAAACGAACCGTTACCTAATCTGACAGATTTCTGAGTGTAGAACAACGATCAGGACTTGTAAAAGTGTTCCCTAGCAAGATCCAGGTGTTTAGTGGCCTTCAAAATGAAGATCTCCTGACAAAAATAGAGTTTTCTTCGTCTTGTAAGAGCTGAAGCTCGAGAAGGTTGAAGAACATCGATTTTTAAATGAATCTGATCTTTTGATCCAATCTTCCAAACTGAACCACACCAGGCGCATCGCCCCTTGTGGCCGTTTGGTCCGGGGCGTAGCGCGCGAGAAACCCAAATCCCAGATATTTTGTGACCCGCGCGTACCGCCTAGCGAGAGAGGCTGGGGCTAGGCGTACCGCCTGGCCCGTTTGACTTTGACATTTGTGTACTTTTCTTTGTTTTGCGATTCCGGACAATCCGGAACTCCGTTTCGCGCACAGTTATCAACCTGTAATAATTAAAATTGCCAAATCAACGTGGATTTCAAGCACGACCAAATGTGCTCTCATCATTGATGACGTAATTCTCAAATGTAATTGTCACAGTCTCTTCCTGTTAGAGAAATTCCGTCCCGAAATTTAGTGAAGACTTACCTGATGACAATCGTTCCGGAGAACAGGTGTGGGTATTTTGCTTTCATTCGATCTTCACGTTCCCACGTATACTTAGGTCCACATTGTGAATTCCATCGAACTTTAACAATTGGTATGCGGCTACGTTTCAGTACTTTAACCTCTCGATCCATTACTTCTACTGGTTCTTCACTGAACTGAAGTTTCTCATCGATTTGAACTTTTTTGAGAGGTATAATCAATGACTCGTCAGTTAGGCACTTCTAAATATTTGATACATGAAAAACGTCATGAATGTTACTGAGTTCAGGAGGTAACTCAAGTCTGTAGGCTACTGATCCAATTCGCTCTAGAATTTTGAATGGTCCTACAAATCTTGGTTAGAGTTTACCTAGTTTTCCATATCTGAAAATGCCCTTCCAAGGTGATACTTTCAACATTACTCGGTCAGCAATTTGGAATTCTAGAGGTCTACGACGATTATCAGCATAACTCTTTTGACGATCGTGAGTAGCTTCAATTCGTTCTTGAATGAGTGTGATCTTATCAGTAGTTTCTTGAATGAATTATGCGCCTATGATCTGACTTTCACCTACCTCTGACCAACAGATACGTGATCTACACTTGCGTCCATAAAGTGCTTCGAAAGGAGCGCATTGAATACTAGTATGGTAGCTGTTATTATATGAGAATTCCACAAGTGGAAGATGAATATCCCAACTACCTCCAAAATCAATCACACAGCTTCTGAGCATGTCTTCATGTGACAACTAGTACCACATCGTCCGGCAATCCGTACGGACGTGTACTTTCACTTTTACTACGTGTAAATTCAATTTTAATAACAGTTGTGTGACAACAAGACTAAGATAACAATAAACATTTGTATGTGTTTAAGTGAAAATTTAAATACAGTAAATAAAACAATTCTTGTGAAACAACGATGTGAGAACAAGTAACGAAAACATATCGATTGCGATCTGATATTCACAAATAAGAGAAATCACATGGCCGATAATTCCCTGAGTAAAACAAGGTAAAGACATATATGATTAGGTGAAAATAGATGAGTTTAGTTAAGTCCGTTAGCGAGGGAATTCAATTTAAAACAAAAGTTCAGTATCGTATGAGAATAACAAATCGACAGTGTGTTTGCAAGGGTGACAATTCACACAAATATATATATGTCGGTTTAACGTTCCTAACGATAACTGAAAAGTAGAAAACAAAAATCAGAGAGTAAATTTATCGTCGTGTTTGTTCGGGTGACGATTCGAATGAATACGCACGATGGCGATACGATCTGACGAAACGAAATTTGTAAATGATTTCGTAATAATAAATAAGAAAAAAAAATAAATAGGGACGAAAGGGGTGTGGCCCGTCGAATGTGGCCGAATCTACTGTTGATGGTCGAATAGAACAAGGCCTAGCTGCCGACTGAAGAGGGACGAAAGGGGTGTGGCCCGTCGAATGGTGGCCGAGAGAATGTAGGTGGTCGAGTGAACAACAACCGACGAATGAGGGTGTTCGAATAGGCCATTCGGCCATCTGGGTTTCTCATTCGGCAACTAGTAGGTCGGCGGCCATCTGGGTTTCTCATTCTGATTCTTGTTTTCTACTTTTCAGTCATCATTTCAGAACGTTAAACTTTCAGATTTATTCGTATGGATCGTCATATTTACGAATAAATCTCCGATTTAGCATTCTGTAACAATAACCGTTATGGTTTTGTTCTGTTCACCCTCGCATACGTTTATACATAATAGCATCAAATCAAGCATCTGTGTCAGTTCTGTGTTGTCTGATGTGTTTCCGACTGTTAAACCATGAGGTTTAAGTCAGATTTCGGAACAATAGCATATAAGTAATTCACATTGTTTGTACCTGAGTTCCTGTGCCAGTCACTGTACCGGTCGCTTTTCCGGTAACGTTTCCGGCACTGATGTTACAGTCTCTCCTTGTTAAAGAAATTTCGTCCCGAAATTTAAGAGTTATTATCAGGTACGACTTTCCTTGTAACCAAGTGGAGAGACTTTGTTTTGTTTGTGTGATGTCCCCACGCTCCCAAATAAACTCTGGGTCGCGTTTGGGATTCCTCATGTATGACTTCATAGTTTTATTCACCTTATTGCTCATAGTTGTCTTACTACTATGCCTTGATTAATCTTTGCATAACTCTAACACCTTATTGTTCGAAACTAATTGATGCTATGAGCATCAATGGTTACACAACCTTAGTGTTAGCTGTGGTTTCCTACGTATGTTATATGCATTAACCATGGATTCTTTCATTGTTTTCACCGTAATAAAAGAATTCCTAAGTTTTCATGGAATACCTATGTGGTTCTACTAATAGAATAAGATAAGTTCTTATTCATACTATTATCAAAATAAAACAAAGACTTATGAGTAAAGAGGTGCTACATACCAGTACCCGTCTTTGGGTCTTGGCGTGCTGCAGCGGCTCCAATCATAAATGCCCTCCCACGAGGTGCTTGAACTCCTTGTTGTGCTCTCTTCGGACACAGTCCCTGGAGAAATGACCTAGTTCTCCACAGTTATAGCATCCTCGATTGTTGTTGTGTGATTGCCAGGATTTGGTGGTGGTGGTATTGCCATAGTAGCATTGTTTGCAGTCGGTGGAGTTCGGCAGTGTTGAACCAAATGGCCTTTTCGTCCACAGTTGGTACACTGCCTACACGGCATTGTGGTAGCATGATGAAACTGGCATTGTGCACACTGAGGATGTACGCCAGAATAAGGTTTGCGTGCAGCTTTAGCAGGTACTGTAGCAACTTGATGGAGGGCTATGGGCATTGTGTAGTCTTGAGTGACCTTCTGCTTCTTCCTCGGTTGTTCCTCTTTAGTCTTGCCTGAGTCGTTCTTTAGAACTCCTGACTTCACCATTACGTCAGTGAGTTTGGCTGAAAGGGAGATGGCTGACTCCAGCGTTGCAGGGTTTGCAGCAAGTACAATGCCCTGAATGCAGGATGGCAATCCTCCTACATACCGGTCAATCCGCTTTTCCAAAGTCGGCACCATCTTAGGCACCAAAGCTATCAGTTCATGATAGCGAGTAGTGAATGTCATGTGATCTGCTCCCTTCATCACATGATTTGACAGTTCCACCTCTAGCTTCTGAAGTTCGTGCTTGGGACAGAATTCATTCCTTAACAGGATTTTTAAGTCTGCCCATGGCATCGCTAGTGCTTCTTCTCTGCCTCGAGCTTGTATCTGAGAGTTCCACCATGTTAGGGCATGCTTACTGAAAGATCCAGCAGCGTAGCGAATCTTATGGTGTTCTGGACAACCGCTGATGTCCAGTGTAGTTTCCATCTTCTCTAGCCATTGGATCAGTCCAACAGCTCCTTCAACACCGCTAAAGCTTGGCGGCTTGCATCCTACGAATGACTTGTAGGAACAGTCTGAAGTTGTGCCGGTATTTCCAATAGCTTCCCCCGTAGTATGCCCAGAGTTTTTACCGTGTCCTTGTATTCTGTTGATCATCTCCGGGACGATATCCTTCAGTTGGTTAGTCAGCTGGTGCCAAGGCAACAGTAGCAGGATCCAAAACTAGAGTTGCATTCAGGTTCGGAGGAGGGTTTAGTGGAGGAGGAGGAGGCGGTGGTGAATCTGTGGTGGTGTGGGGAGTAGATGAGTGGTGCAGAAGCAGAAGCTGCGGGTCGGTTGTCTTCTAGGCGGCATTCTGATCATAACCAAAAGGAATTTGGTTAGTGTAGTGATCGAATGCAGAAGACACAATGCAGACCTAAATCTTATGCTCTCTACATGAGGGTCCCTAAGTTACAGTCTAGGTCAAACCGTTTTAAGTAAATGACCTATTATTCTCTATAACCTTGAACTCTGATACCAATCTGTCACACCCCGAGCCGGGGGGAACGGATCGACTTTCCCGTCGGGCGGAAGGTTCTCGGGGCGCGATATCGTGAGTGATAATCGTGATGATCAGATTGTTTTCATAGCATCAATGTTAAGAATAACTAAAGCACAATATAAATAAAACGAGGATTACAATGTTAAATAACAACTGTTAATGTTTGATAATTTAACTAAGTAAACCTATCGAAAGAATCAGATGTTTTCTATTTTGTTTCAGTACAAGATATCAAAATAGCTTCACAGCGTTCATCAAATCATGTGCTTTTCAAAATATACTAGGTCCTCTAACTGGGCATCCTAGTATGCATTCCTTAGCCTTAGCTTATTTCTGTACGTCACCTGAGAAAGCATGTAAGAAAACAAAGTCAACACAATGGTTGGTGAGTTCATATAGTTTTAGTATTTGGAAAAATAGTTTTGCAAACCTTTTCGATAAAATCTTAACCTCATTAACATCACCTGTATCATCCAACTTGGTATGCTTATATATAGGGCATACGAAAGGGTCGAGCCTACAACCCGCCCAGACGCCGTCCCACCACATACTAAGCCACATAGGACATTGTTGTTGATGATAATTATGCATTTTACCTATCATTCAATTCCATCATAATTTCAAGCATCCTGTTTAGAAGTTTAAGATATCTACCCAATAGCATTCTCAAATCCCTTCGGTAACAACCTTAATCTCATTAACACCACATGTATCATCCAACTCGGTTTGCTTATATATAGGGCATACGAAAGGTTCGATCCTACAACCCACCCAGACGCCGTCTCAACACATACTAAACCACATAGGACATTGTTGTTAATGATAATTAAGTGTCTTACCTACCATTCAATCCCCACCATAGCTTTAAGTGTTCTAATTATAAGTTTCAACACACACAAAGTAGTATTTGAGTATCAAGTTTTGAGAGTTACTATTATGGACAGCTGAACACCCTAAGGAATTCAGCATCCATCCATAACGGAACTGAATATGGCTCGCGACATCGGTGTTTTTATAAAGGAATCCTCAAGATGACACAAAGTCAGCTACAAGAAACCAAAATCATCCTAGTCACTCATCATAACCGTGGATGAATCAAGAAGAACACTGAATGACTAGTAGGGCTTGACCACTGTCAAGATGAGGCGGCCAATCAGTCTGTCTTACATGATTCTGACATAGAAGAGCACTGTTGACTAGTAGGGCTTGACCAACGTCAAGACGCGATGGCCAACAGTCCGTCTTACAATGTCCGACAACGAAGAACACTGATGACTAGTAGGGCTTGACCAATGTCATGACGCGATGGCCAACAGTCTGGCTTACGATGTCCGATAGCTTAAGCATACAAGTTTAGAGCATTCCCATGGTTTTACTGATGACTAGTAGGGGTTGACACATAGGTCAACACGCGGCAGTCAATCAGCCTGTTGTCTGAGCATTCCAAGTTTATCAAGCATTCAAGTGTTTAAGCATTCCAAGTTTATCAAGCATTCAAGTGTTTCAAGCATTCCAAGCATATCAAGCGTACAAGTGTTTATAGCATAACAAGCATATATGTCTTTATAGCCTTTTGAGCAACTAAGTCTTTCTGAGTTTAAGTTTCAAAAGCATTCCTAGTTTTAGTGTTTGTCTTTCTTATGCATTTAAAGCTTCGAAAGTTTTAAGCAAATAAGTATAAGTGTAAACATCATTAGCATTAAGATTAAGAGTATAAGATATTAACTTTTAAAGAAGTGTATAAAGTATTAGTATTTAGAGTACGTGTATATAGTATTAGCTTTTAAACGAGTGTATCAAGTATTAGCATTTAGCGTAAGTGTTCAAAGCTTTAGCATCGAGCATGTAGTTTAAAGCAGAGAGTTTATAGCATAAGCATCGAGCATATAGTTTAATCATAAAGTTTATAGTATAAACATCGAGCAATAGTTTAAGAATAAAGTTTATAGCATTAGTATTTAAGTTTAAGTCCTAGTCTCTAAACCCCAGAATGAGAATTACAAGCTTAAGTATTAGAATCAGCATCATGAATAAGTTAAAAGCATTTATTAAACATTTCAATAATTGTTTAAAATGTTATAACATGCTTCTCAGTCCCGAGGTAAAAACAAATATCTTTGAAAAGGGACAAATGAACTCACCTTGTAGTGGTTGTAGTTGACTTAGTCTAAACAAGAAATGCACGCGCTCTTTGTTGTACTTAATGTTGTTTTCACGAGTATTGATTTCACGTTGTTTCGTAACTTGTAAGTATGAGTTGTATGACTTGTGTGTTCGTAAGTGTGTTAGCCCTAAGTTGGCTAACACTCGTGAGTCTCGGTCTTGTCTTCATTCGGCCTTGATTTACTGTTATGATTATGTTACCCTTTAACCTCTTTTAATGCGTTACTATGACATGTCTTTATAGTGTATGTTAAGTTTATCTTGTTGCCATTTTAGACTTGAAGTAGTTT